>WYDF02257085.1:0-34013 GCA_009867245.2 Adranes taylori
TTGCTGAAAATCGAGTTCGGTGGAGATCTCTTGTGGAAGCCCTATGCCCCACCTAGGAGCGAATAGGACCTAACTAAACTAACTAACTGTACCCCGAAAGACCCGAAAGATTTTGATAAATATCCCGAAGATCTTTTTTTGATATTCTACACAATGCAAAGAGAACTAGAGGAGATACCTATTTTGATAAATACCTCAAGAAATAATTTCCTTCGGATTCCTGCACACACAATTATATTTTGGAACTGTATGGCATGGTTCCAGATAAACTAAATTTGACTGGATTTACCGTACATCAATAATAATCCGTGACTACACCTCAAAGGAAGAAGCAAAAGAGACGACTGACCTTCACGGAGACGGATGTTGTGGTTTTTCACAGCTTTCTGGGAAGGACTAAGGAAGTGGGTGTGGGTTGGTTCCTTCTTATCACACCCGTTCACGAACTACGACGAATTGATTATTTGTCGGTTTTAGCCCCTCAAAGAACAAGAAATGTCTTATTGATAAACGAGACCCGAGTTGCACTTCGGAGTGTACTTCATCATATCGCAGCGTTGCACAACGCATGTCGCAAGAATATCTCGCGTAAATGAACTAGTCCAGACAACTTTGAACCTGTTGCTGGTCCCCTACGCATGATTCACGCCAAGCCAGTTTGTAACGCTTTATTTCAGGCAATAGGTGAGCAATAGTACTTCCTATGATACACGCTCGATCCGGTGGAGAATGATCACAGTGTGATGGCATACAAATTGATTCACTGAGTCTATTATAGCCTTTTCGGACTGGTAAAACGATTGATAGAAGCACGAGAGATGGACGATAAATTTAGTATAAAAAATTCAATGCAGAACAAACCGAAAGAACAGGGTGTACACTTTCCAATTGAGACAGTATTGCTATCTCTTAAAGTAGAAAAGATAGAGAAACGTTTAAATGGGAAAAACTGTAGATAATTAAAAAACAAACAAATAACAAACATCAGGATTTAAATTTCCAGAGCCGTATTTAAAATTTTCACAATAAACAACATTTTGGAATTTTCTAAAATTTCACACCATCAACATTATATTTTTAATACGGACCTAGTTCATTTTTTTTATTGAATCCTTTCGAAATGGTGTTCTAAATACAACCATGTACGATTAAAATCATTTGTAACATGTTTGGTTGATTTCAACGTGGTTCTTATTTTTAAAGCCGGACCTGCTTCGGTCAGTTTCAGTTACGATATATTTAGTTTAGCTGATTAAAAAACGCAAAAAATGTTAATCAAAATGATCAAAGTTTTGGGAACCTAGTGCTTGATAAAAAATTTAAAGTTAATTAAGACACATTATTCTTTTACCTGTCCTAGGATGATCTTTTTAAATCAAAATGTCGGAGAACGTTGTTAAATTTTTTTGTCAAGCACTAGTTTCCTAAAAATTAAGTAAGTCTTTTTGATTAAATGTTTTGCGTTTCAATTTTGTCCTGCTAAACTAAATATATCGTAAGTGCAACAAATCCAGGCAGGTCCGGCTTTTAAAAAGATAACCATGTTGAAATTAACAAAAACTGTAACAAATTAATTTTACTCATACAGGGTTGTATATAAAATACAATTTTGAAACGATTTGATGAAAAAAAATCCAGGTCCGTATTAAAAAAAATAATCTTGATGGTGTCTATGCAGTTATGAAACGTCGTATTACATAAGTGTTTACGGTAAACTTAAGGATGTTACTTATGTAACATAAAACTACTGTAATGGTTTTTAATATTATCAAAAATAACCATACTAGAGTAAATTTTAGAAAATTGCAAAATTTTGTTTCTTGTAAATATTTCAAGTACGGCTCTGAAAATTTGAAGTCTGATGTTTGTTTGGTTTTTAATTATCTACATTTTACTCCATTTGGATGTTTCTCCATTTCTTCTACTTTAGGTCTCAATTAAAAAGTGTACACCCTGTATATGTTTTTTTCAAGGTTCTTTGTATGTACGAGAATTATCCCAGAAGTACCCAATCTGACGTATAGATGACAGTTGTTGTTTGAAAAGAACGGATAAGTTGGAAAGTACCATTATTGAAAGCTTACATTTGACGACGCTGCGTTGTTTAGTATTTGTCTGACAGCCATCACCAGTGAACTACTCAGGCGGGAGTCTGCTACTTCGTTTATAACAGCAAACTATTGGATGCCAGAGTTTAAACTAGACTGTACGAGTTCTGAAAGACGAACTTTACAGTCATAGACCAAATGAAGTGGCCACGCCAGAAATGTTGAAGAACGTCAAAAAGTGCTGTACATTGCATATTCACTGAAAATTTGGACATGAGAAAGCTGTGCGTAAGATGGGTTGCGCGATTACTCACAATGGAACAAGTACAGCGTCGTGACAATATTTTTGCTTCGCTTCATAACAATGAATAAAACATGAGTCCATAACTTCACACCTGAGATGAAGGAATAGCTAACACAATGGACCGAAAGTGGAGAATCCGCTCTAAAGAAAGCGAAGACTGTTCTATCTGCAGGTAAGGTCATGGCGTCAGTGTTTTGAGATGCGCGTGAGATAATTTTCATTGGTTATCTTCAGAAAGGAATCACAATCAATAACGAGTATTATGTGAACATAATGAAGCGTCATGTAAACTTGAAATTAAGAACAATCGGCCCCCTTTGGCGAAAAATAAAGTTTTGTTTCAGCATGACAATGTCCAGTTCACATGTCCATTATCCCGATTGCCAAATCGCCAGATTCAGCCTCCTCGGAAGCCAAACTTGAAAACGTGGCTCGGTGGTAAACGGTGTTCCAACAATGATAAGGTGGAGTCCGCGGATGATGGCAATTTTGAGGAGCTGGACGATTCTTAGCAGAAACAGGGTATCGAAGCTATGGAACATGTCTGGGAAAGGTATATCAAGCTACAAGGAGACTATGTAGAGAAATTACGATATATTTTCCAAATTTTTTGCGTTTTCTTTGTTAGCTCTCGTACTTTTGGGAGCACCCTCGTACCGTAAACGATTTACAACGCTTTTGATAAATAATTCAGACAATTCATTTTCTTTGGTGTCCTGCAATTCTATGCAGCGAAAAGAAACAATTTCCCTGCCAATTTACTAACAATTGCAGCAGCTATCTCCTTATAACAATAAAACAACTCGTAATTCATGCATAGCTAACGTTGTGCATTTTTTATTTATATTCAACTGTATTAAATAGGAAACTACGTCATATGTTTACTTAAAGAATTTATCTTGTCTATTTGAATGTTTAATTTAAGTATATATTATGTATACATATGAAATAATAAATTTTATCGTACACAATCTTATTAATCTTTTATAGATAAAATCACCGAAGCATTGATAAAATATATATAAAAAAATATTTTACCTAAATGATTTATTGCAATGAAAGTTTAATATACAACTTAATTACATTATAAATTGACATGTCCGTTATATCATTATTAACTATAAAAATAAAAGAGCTTAATGTGTGTTAATCGCAGTGCAATATATTAGTGTACTCTTATGAAGTATAGGTTTTAGAAGTATAGGATCTTAATATGCTCAGTATGAAGTGTAGGATCTTGTGATTTAAATATTTAGTTTCCAATTAAATAAATAGTGTAAAAAAATGGGGTGCCAGTTAAGTAAATTGGCGACGAGCGGCGGGGATAAGCAAAAAGGAGAAGAGCCACCGCCTCCAGCACCAACTGATCCCCGTTTACCACTCACTGCTAAACAGAAATATAATATGGTAGCTTCATGGAAGGGAATCAGTCGAGCCATGGAGTCCACAGGCGTTTTTATGTTTATAAGGTCAGTGAATCTTATTTAATATTATTTATATTTATGTATTTCTTTTTATCGAACATATTCATAAAGTAGCACTATTACTCATCATCCAATTACAGCGTATGCAGCTCCTTAGTAATTCGACTGCTTTCTAGTTACGAGCTGTAAAAGTGCAAATAAATATTACCCTTTTGCATTGATTAAAAATATAGTGTCATTTAAGATTGCTGCTCATCTGTGTGATTTGCTGCACAATACCAAATAAACATATATTTTGCGTTTGTTAAATTAAAGTAAGAATACTGCTTTCGTTAACGGCAGGCAATACTTAAACTTTGTCGCTCAGAAGACGTACAATATTTAGAGGTTGCCAAATCAGAACATTTATTCACCCAGATTGTTTTATGCATTTAATAAACATTGCTTCATTTTTCAATAATCAACATTGTTTTTATGTTTCGTATAGTATTGTACGTTTTCATGTACTATAGAGAGTATCGTGAATAGGGATATGACTTGAGTGTTAAGTCTGTCTTCGTAGTACTTATTCGTTGTATACATAATTTAATAATTCATAAAACCGCCTTTTGTATGAAGGAAAATTGACAACTTTTGTGTTGTCAACACGTGTTGGTGAAATTGTAAACAAATGTCGAGGATAGTGTTTCCGTTTTAGACCTGAAACATCAAAGGAATACGTGTGTAGCAGATATTTCATTATTGTGTGTCAACGCTCTTAGAGGGGATATATCAATTGGATACAGAAACATGTCTAACAGGTGGACGAACAAATTAATTGACCACTTAATTTATAGTACACCTCAAGTGTAGTATGAACCCAAGCGATGTAAATTTTAAAAGTAAGAATATGAAACATAAAAATATACAAATAACAGATAAAGTCTGCCGCTAGCTTGTCCGGCGAAACATTTTACAGCGCGGCTTTGAGAATAGTGAATAATGCGCGCAAATGTCGGAACGATAGAAAGAAATATATTTTCCCACACGGTTCGGCTAGTCTTTCAATTTCGCGTCAAGCGGTATTGTTTGCCAATTTACGCGGGATATTTACATTTAATTAGTCATTTTATAATATATTAGAGCATTACTCATTGAATTGATGACATATTAGAGAATTGCTTATTGCAATCGTTAATAAATTGAGTTAATGATAATCCGATATCAATAACTGTAAAAATATGTAATACTTCAAAAAGTAGCACTTAGCATGTAATTATAGCTAATGCAGCATTTGCATGTACTATAGAGAGTATCATGAATACAGCATAGGTTAACTAATCATATAGTAAAATATATTGCGTTTCTGGTTTCTAAAATTTTCATAAAGTTTTATACGCTATCAATATATTTTATTATTAAACAACAAGTAAATATAAAAACTAACAATCTACATTTAATCAAATTTCATAATTTGTTAGCTTGTTTTGAAAAGAAAAATTAGTTACTTTGAAACTAAATTTATTTACTGAGAATAAATAAAATCAAAACAACTTAGGTGTTTCAGTTCTTTTACCCAAAATATAGAATACATAAGAATTGACTCACATCGGTATATCTGCCATAACTCTTATAAAAAATGTACTAAATAAATTGTGTATTATTTGAACTTTTTTAAACTATGCTTAGCAATTTTGAGTATCAAACTAAGCCGGAGTTTGTTTTTATATATCGCCGGTCGATGGTGTCGAACCCTGGCACGCGAAAACTTCGACAGGAAGTATATTACATCTTACTTTTACTCATGTCTCTCTCATAAATTATTTTGCAATTATCTCTCTGTATACAGACGTACAAAGTTGCTTCACGTAAACAATCTAATTCTTTTTGCTCTTTACTACCAATTATTATTTTCTCGCCGCGGTCAGCTATTCCACACAACTATCTACATGATGTAAGTCGTGTGCTGCAATTATTTTGTGTGTCCACCAAATCGCTATTTTCCTTAGATTATCCATTTAAACTATTGAAATATCTTTACATTAGAATCCCAGAAGTGAATACATATAATATCTTTTTTGCGTTACACTATTAATATAAAAATATGTAATACTTCAAAAAATAGTACGTACAATTATTCATCATTTAATTATAGCGTAACATTGTTTGCATGTACTATAGAGAGAATCGTGGCTAGGGATATTAATGACTTGAATGTTAAGTCTGTCTTCGTTGTACTCATTATCTAGATTATTGAGATGGTTCAATGATGCCTTAAATTACCTACTTCTCATTTAGGGTGCTGTAATGCCGATATCAAGATTAGTAATTAAAACATTAATTTTCCATATCATCTAATGCAGGTGTAAAGCTGGCTTTGCTGCATCTTTCATCCTCTTCTTTTTGTGGTTTTTACCAAGATAAGACCTGCGTAATGCGCTCCTGCATGACTGAAAGGCGGTAACGGCTTTAGCCTAGGCTCTGGCAACTGTTGTGCCTGTTGGACCCATCACCGTTTCAGCTCCGTTTCAGCTCTGTACCTTACACAATTTTAAACCTTCCTCAAAGTCTCTTTGATTTTCCTTTTCGCGTCTACTATCCAAAACTCTCCTCGTACGTAGTTCAATGTCAATTCATTTCCTCCATGTAATGTCTTCTGGTGTTCATCTTCAATTATCATTTTGGATATCCATGATCGTACTGGGATTATTATTGGATGCTTCCTATTGAATGTTATATCAATAGGAAGCCTCTTTGGACTTTGCTTACAACAGTGAAATGTGTACTTCCTCTTGTATGACTATTTTACTGCATACCACCGCTCCATATGCAACTTCGCTGGCGTCACAAAACCCATGGATCTCCATTTGAGCTTCTCTTATGAAAATCCATTGTGGAATCTCTATACGCGATATTTGATTCATACTGTTCACATAACTTAGCCATTTTCTTGTTATGCCGCTGTCTACTGCCTCATCCCAGGATTTTTCTGACCTCCACAATTCTTGTATTGTCTATTATGCAGTAATGATTACTGGTGACAGTCTGGCGGATCGAAAATTCTTGATATTTCCGATAGTATTTTTCGGTTTATTATCTTGTCTGAATCCTCAATTTCTTCCATCAACTTAAATGAATCTTCTCGTGGCTGCCATAGTACTACTAAAGATTTTTTTGCATCCTTCGACTGTTTTTAATTTTGACGACGGATCATTTTACTCAAGCCAATTGGAATTTCTTGACCTACCTCTTGTTTATTGCTGCTCCACTTGCGGACTTTAAATCCTCCTTTTTGCAACATTTCCCTTACCCTTCTGCAGTGCTATTAATTTTCCTATGCTTCCTGCTCCGGATAAATCATCATCAACATAAAATTCTCTTTCTACAACATCTGCTGCTCCCTGGTATTCACTTTCTTCATCTTGCTAATCTTTGTAATGTTCGTAGGGCCAAATGTGGTGCTGATGCTGTTCCATACATTACTGTATGGAACAGCATCATTCTTCCATTACCCTTTTCGGGTGGCTTCTCCAAAGTATTCTTTGATAATTTTGATCATCAGGGTGAATCTTTATTTGTCTATACATCTTTTCTACATCTGCCATGAATGGTCCTTGTACGTTCTCTATCTTAACAAAATTGTTAATAAATCCTGTTGTAATCTTGGCCTCGTCCACAGTTTCTCATTTAAGCTGATACTCAGATCTGTTTTACATGATATGTCGAATACGACACGAACTTTTGATGACGGATCCTTTAAGTAAATTGGAATTTCTTGAACTACCTCTTCTCTATTGGTGCTCCACTTGCGGAGGTTAAATCCTCCTTTTTGCAACATTGCCCTTAAATCCTTCTGCAATGCTATTTCTATATGCTTCCTGCTCCGGATAATGCATCATCAACATAAAAGTCTCTTTCAGGACAACTTCTGCTGCTCCCTGGTATTCACTTTCTTCATCTTTTGCTAATCTTTGTAATGTTCGTAGGGCCAAATATGGTGCTGATGCTGTTCCATACATTACTGTCTAGAGACTACATTGTTCCATTGCCCTTTTCGGTTGGTTTTCAAAGTATTTTTTGATAATCCTGATCATCAGGGTGAATCTTTATTTGCCTATACATCTTCTCTATATCTGCCCATCTTAACAGTTCTCCATCTTAACAAAATTGTTAATAAATCCTGTTGCAGTCCATATTTTCTCATTTAAGCTGATTTTCAGATCTGTTTACATGATGCGTGGAATACGACTCGAACTTTATATGACGTACTCTCTGGTCTAATCACCGCTTGGTAAGGCAAATAGAAATTCCGTCCTCCTTCTCCTTTGGTACCTTCTCCATATGCCCCAAGTTTATTTATTCGTCCATGAAGTCCATATAATCCTTCCTTAGTGATTCATCCTTCTGACACCTTTTTTCTTGTTGTATTAGCCTAGAGGTTGCTCTTCTTTTTGACTCTCCTATTTCTGGTTTTTCTTCTTTAAACGGAATTCGAACGGCGTATCTTCCTTTATCATTCCTTGTTGTTGTGGCCTTATAGAACTCCTCACATTTTACATCTTTTTCTTTTAGTTCCCTATTCACCTTGACTTCTTCCGACTCCCAGAATTCTGTTAGCTGTTCGCCTTCTTCAATGGAATCTCTTATTCAGGAAATTTAATAATTCATCGCACTTTTGAATTCTGTGCGGTACTTGGAGGCTCTGCTCATATAGCTTGTTAGTCTCCGTATCCCACTTTCAGGATATGATTCGCCCTATAAAAGGTCCCCATTCTTCGGTTTGTATTCCTAGATTCCTAATTGCTCCTATCATTTCGACAGTAGTATCGTACAGTCTTTTTAATTTCTCTGCATTTTCTATATATATATATATATATATATATATATATATATATATATATATATATAGATATATGGCCAGCAACAATCTTTTATTTTCATACCTAGCTATTAACATTTCCCAACACTTTTCGTAACTGCTTTCGGAAAATTGAAGATGCTGAATAATTCTCCTCGGCTCACCCACAAAATTGAAGATGCTTAATAAGTATTGAATTTTTTCTGTGTTTATCAACCTGCTTTCCTCGATCGTTGATTTATACATTTCGTAAAACGCCGCCCAATTCTCATATTTCCCATGAACTCTAGGTATCGTTATCTTTGGTAATTAAACATGACTTTCATTACTTGCCTGTGTTATCACCGTGATGTCTAGCCTTTCATCCAGTGCGGCGATGATTTCTTTTATCTTATCCTCTATTCCATCATCTATAAGATTATTTTCAGCTTTCATTTCATTTTGCAATTCTGCAATGTTTGATGGCAGTGCTACTTTTTCTGCTTCTATGATCGCTAATTTATACTTCTTGTATATTTCTTCCAACTCTTGTTGTAGTATTTGTAGGTATCTGGGTCCTCGCGGCAAATCCAACTTCCTTTCTACGCCTTCTACTTCTTCTTTTAACATTTGTCTTTTCATTTCGATAATTTTTAGTGAATTCTCCGCTCCTCCATCATCCTTTGCTACGTTGGCTTGTAAACCCTCTAAATACTCCATAATTGGACAGTATTCTTTGAGTATTGATTCCATGAACTCTGCTGTATTTTTCCCGGGGACTTTCAATTTCTCATTGTTGTTCATTATTGTTTTTAGTAACTCTCCAGCTTGATTCGTCTTTCTTGATATATAATCTCCTTTCTTGCGGTTTACTTTATTTTTGCTCATATTACTCATTAATGGTACCAAATCATTCCCTATCTTCACTGATCTGCGATCATCTTACTTATCTCTTAAAGATATGAACTCGTAGGATATGATTTATTTGTTATTATGCCTATGGGCTTCAAGGACACTAAATTGTTAAAATAAATTTGTAAGTTTTAATTTACTTTTATGCCTTTGGGTCCGAAGGATACTATCAGGCTGATTTTAGGTTACTAAATTAGATTTGCAAAGTTATTTTGCTTTTATGCTTTTGGGTCTCAAGGACGCTATAAGGTTTATCTGAAATTGCTAAAGTAAATTTGTAAAATTTAATCCGCTGCTTTTATGCATTTGGCTCTCAAAGACACTATCAGGTTGAATTTAAATCGATAAATTAAATTTGTAAGATTTAATACGATGCTTTTATGCATGTGGGTCTCAAGGACACTATCAGGTTGAATTTAAACTGATAAAATAAATTTCTAAGTTCTAATTTGCTTTTATGCCTTTGGGTGTCAAGGACGCTATAAGGCTGATATTCAGTTGCTAAATTAAAAGGTTTAATTTGCTGTTTTTTATGCCTTTGGGTCTTAAAGGACACTATAAGGTCGACGTTACTTTGTTAATTAAATTTGTATGATTTAATTTGTTTATGCCTCTGAGTCTGAAAGACACTGTAGTACATTGTTCTTGTTGTTTTTAAAATTATTGAAGCAGTCTATTCTATTCGGCTTTATTTTTGCATGAATTAACTTTTTATTTACAATTTAAAATATTTTTGATTAAATTTTAATTTATTTATTTAGAAATTAATTTTAATTATTTCTTTCTTGCCACTTTTGTTCGAAGGAGCAGTGATCAAGTAGCCTGTTAATTTGGCTTTAGTTACTTCATGGCGTGACAATGACAGTTTTTTTTAAATACCTGAATTAAATTAAATTAAATTTATTGGTTTTATTTTGGAGTCATAAATTAGGAACACGGTGTATGAAACAAACTGTGGTGTATTGTAACTTAAAATCTCGTATATTAATAATTTGTAGTAGTTTATATATCAGAAATTAGTATAAGCAACAGGTCATTAATGACAATTATAATACGTTACTCGCGGTTATTGAATGCTGAACATGCAAGGTCGTACCTACGTAAATTTAAATGCACATAATAATTTCTTCTCAAACATGATAATGAACTAACAAATTAACTAAATAATACAATAAATATCTTGTCGTATATTCTCTGGATTTATTTCTGTTTCGGGATTCATATTAAGAGGGTTCTTTATTATGGGAATGACAAGATTACCATATTATTATAACAAAATATATACTACTAATAAAAAGCATATAATACATAATAATTCCATAGTAAAAATATATCTTGGATTATTTTCCATCGCTAAATCGTAGTCTGTTCAGATATATAAAAACGTTTAGTTTGTATCAAACTATTTATTTAAGGTAAATTGTTTATTAATAAATCTTACAACAGTGGTATTTAGAGCATTGCATTAGTGCTAAGGTATAGCATGCTATGTTGTCACATTTATGAAAAATTATTTGTGTGTAGACATTACTTCTAACTTCTTATTTTTTGATGTTATATAATATTTAATGTTTATTTCATGCTTTTTAAGCGCTATAACTTAATAGCTATAACTTCATTATACCTAAGTTCGGTATAACTAAGTTCGTTTTCAATATTATCTAATGCAGCTGTAATGCTGGCTGCATTCGTAATTTAATAATTTATAAGACGAATTTTCATTTCATCTTATAAATTATTCGGACTAATGACTTATCAACCGACTAGTTGCTTAGTGAGTAAAGTCGTGAACTTTAAAATGATGACACTTAATAAAGAAGGTACTGATAATCTCTGATAATAATTTGTGAAATGGCCATACATCTTGGAATAGCCGCTTTTTTAAGATTTGATTTGAGCTTTTTTAAGAGATTTGAGTTGCGTACCTATTACTGTAAAAATATGTAATCCTTTTTTTAGTAGAACTATTACTCATCATCTAAAAATGCATTATACTTTGATTCGATAAATAATTTTTTTATAATTTTAATGGCCATGAAAGAAAAAATAAAGAAATTTAATTTACTTAAGAGTATGCTAGCATCTGTAATATCTTATAGTCTTCTCAAACTTAAAAAAGACAACTTTCCAAAGTTTCTATTAACATAATATTCTTCGGAGTACGAGTCCATTAGTAAATTTTCTTGGCAACCTTTAGATTTTAACTTTTTAAAAGAAGCTAATGGATTTTATATTATTAATATCTACAGGGTCGTTCATAATTAAGAAACATAAGTATAATTAAAAAAGATATATAGTTATAATAATTCAGCGTTTTCCTAGTGTGAGAGTGTTTAAAGAATATTGTTAAAATAACAAATATTGTATTTTAAAAAGATATTTCACCATGGGCGTACGCATCTTCTAAGTCAAGGGGCTACAGCCGTTTGTCAGGTTGTGCTCAATCTTATACTAGTCTGAACGCTTTTATGGGGAAGAGATAACTAAAGGGAAGGGGGAGGGGGGAGTAGAATAAGGAAATAGATTTATAAATAAAGGTGGTTGCAAACGTATTTTATTAACTCTATGCTACAATTCCTGGAGCTCTAAAAAATGAGTGTCCCCTTGGAATTACCAACGTAAATCTAGTTACTTTTGGAATGCTAGTGACATAACCTCAAAATCTTCATTTACATTCACGGTGGTGATATGCGAAAATCCATGAACGATGAGCACCCTAAGCACATCCCGGCGTGGGCCAAATAAAATAAAAAAATTGAAATTTCGCGCCAAATCCAGTTGCTTCCAGGATAGGAGGGGATTAGTAGCAAATGTGGGGAAAACGAAAGTCATGATGTGCAAGAAGAGAGGGAGAGAATGTAGAAAGGATGACTTTAGTATAGGAGAATGTGTGATTGAAAGAGTGAAGGAAATGAGGTATCTAGGATTTGTGTTGGCTAAAAATGGAGTTTTAAAGAGCACTTGGAACAGGTAAAAAAACCAGAGGCACTGATATAAAGAATGAGAATGGTATGGGCGAGAAAGTTTGTGGAATCGGTAAGGATGTGGATGAAGATAGTGAACATATGCGTGAACAGTATAATGATGTATGGAGCAGTGGTACGGGCTGTGGAGAAAAGAGAGGTGATAGAAAGGGTGCAGATATGATGTATGAAAAGAATATTGGGCTTGGATAGAAACATTCCTAGTGGAATAGTTTTCTATGAGTAAGGAGAATATAAAGTATGAGTTAAAGGAGTGAAACTAATGATGAATTATGGAAGGAAAGTATTGATGGAAGCAAATGGGAGATTGGTTAAAGAAGTATATGCAGAAGGAATGCTGAAAGAAAGGGAGGATGAATGGGAGTAAGTTTTGATTTAAAATTGATAAATTGAGTTTAAAAATATTAAACAATTTTAAAAATAATTTAAAATTTAGTTTTGATGACAAAGCTACGCGCTATATAAGGGTGAGAGAAGATAACTTGGCAGCAGTGAAAGAACGTTTTGATATATTTGTCACCAATTGCAGAAATTGATTCAGCCTTTCAAAATATGTTACAATGGACGAGAAACTTCAAGCATTCAGAGGCAAACGTGGTTTTCGCCAATATCTCCCAGTCAAACCTAACAAGTATGGCATAAAACTATTTGCTCTATGCGACGCTAAGTTATACTGTACTAACAATCTTGAAGTGCATCTTGGGCATCAACGTGAGAGACGATTTCTTGTGAATAATTCCTAGGCTCCGTTGTTCAGCGGCTAGTTTAACCTATCAAGAATTCAGGTAGGAACTTGACTTTGGATAATTGCTTGATGTGCTTTCCGTTCATTAATAACATGCTAGAGAACTTTGGATTAACTGCTGTGAGAACCCTTAGGAAAAATAAAACGGAATTGCCCACTGAATTGACACAAGGTCGTCGTCCCGTGAAATCAAAAGTGTTTGCGTTCAAAAAAGAATGTACTCTGGTGTCATACTGTCCTAAAAAGAATAAAGTCGCATTGTTAGGACCAAGTATACATTACAACAAAACAAATGGAGGGGTTGATATGCTTGACAAACTTTATGCTGCTGATAATTGTGCAAGATCAACAACAAGATGGCCTATGGTTATTTTTTACGCTTCCCTAAACGTAGCTGGAATTAATTCACAGACTATTTATAACGCAAATTACACGGAAAAGACGAAAATTTTACGCCGCAAATCTCTACAAGATTTAGGATATTTCTTACTACAGGAATACTTACATCGTAGATCTGTTATTGCTTTGCTCACATCTCTGATGGAATGGATTCAGAAAATCTGTGGAATTCCGGAACAACTGAACAACAAAATTGACACAACTTATCCGCTAAAAGGTCGATGTGTATATTGCGACAGGAAGAGAAACCGATCGTCAAGATATTAATGCTAACAATGTCACAAGTTTATGTGTTTCGAACATTCCCCATTCATTTGCAAGGAATACACTTAATGAAAATGAAATTATCTAGATAAGACTTGCTACTATTTGATTTCTCAATAAAAACTTATTAGAATCAGTTTTTCTTATTTTAATCATGTGCGAATTCTCACTCCGCGCGCGCCCTATCATTTTATGAAACTCAGCGCGCCTAATGAAGGGTTAATTCAAAATAATGTTTAGAAAAAATGTAATTATTAATTCACTTTAAATAAATAAATATTTCAAAATAATACAAAAGAATGACACCGTGAAATACGTTATGAAATCTTAGAGGAACTTGCAAATATTAAAACCATCTTATTGGCCAAATACTTTTAAAAATATAACTTCGTCTTTATTTCCAAAAACTTAACATTATATACAGATTAAAACTAGAATAACGTGTTAAATTAGAAAATAGAAAACAATCACACTCCTTGTGTGATATGCATTAATAATAAAAGAATACAAGTTTAGACATTTTAAAAATAGACATTTCTTTAACATCTGAAAATATCATGTTCAAAATATATTTTGATAATTATTAAAATGCTCTTAATCAACGTATAAGAACGTAAACATAATTTATATCTTGCATTCTATACCTGAGCCCTACTTTCTATTGTCGCGTGTAATTTTGTGCACGACATGGAATTACTCTAGTTTCCATGAAAACGCCATTGGAAAAACGAAAAGTTCCAATTCATTCGGGATCAGAAAATTATACTAATTTACGGTAGAGCAAACATGTCCACTATGAGTGGTGTGGCTTTAATGAAATGAATCTTTTCTTTAGCATACATACAAAGGGTAAAAATAACTATACACGCCATAAAAGGTATTAATCTATATTGTTAAACTATGCATACATATTGAGCGATGATTTTTTTAAGTCAAAAGTACTATTATTGTGTCAATCAATACTAATTTATAACTAAATTACAGTTGTAAAGCCTCAATTTCAACTGACAATCTTTCGAGGATGGTATATATATATATATATATATATATATATAGTTATAATGCGAAAAGTGTTTCTAGTTGTAACAATTTTTATTTTTGGATCGAATTGCATTTCTATCGTTATGCCATTTCAGTTTTCTGACTTCCAAGAGACCAGAATTCGCCCGGAGCGGGGCATATGTAACGACAGAAATGACTACGCAATTATAGTAGTGATGACTTCACTCCAATTCTATAGAACGTACATCGATAGACATTTCTGTCGTTGGCATTCGATCATGCGCATTCGCTAGACCTTGCAAATCTCTGGAGAGACTCGGACTGGGATCTTGAAATCGTATTTACGGCTAGTAGAAAATTCTAGACTTTTAAAGCAAGAGAGGAATAGGCATTAGACTACTTAGACCATAAGCCACTATTTCAGTTGACAGGAGCTTTGGCGTGCACAGCGGATCCCCTCTTGTGAGTCTTGCCTGTGAGCGTCATTTTAGATTTTTATGGGTGATATATAACACCGGTCGCTGGGCACTTTTCAGCAGTCTCTGTTTTAGATTCCAAGCTCAACATCCTAACTATTTCACGAAATTTTGCTTTATTAAAACGCGTAGCAAATCGCTACAGCTGATCTCTGCTCTCAGTTATTAGTACTTTCATAAACTCTTTCATAAGTACTTTTATATGCACTTTAAACCGTTTTATTAAGAGAGAATTCTAAGTATCCGGTATGAGCAACAAACTAATGTAAGTAGTAAACATTACTAGATTATTATATGTTATCTCGACTATTGAAACTGAATATATGAGTACATTTATTGAAGGGATTAATTAATTATTCAAGTAACTAACAAGCCCGAGAATACAGTTCTGATTAGTAGCACCATAAATAAATATGAAAGTGATAAATATATATTTACCACTACGCCCACAGTTCAGAAACCTTGATTAAGTAAAAATATCTCTCGTCCTACAATAGTTAAAAATATATTTTTGTAACATTTTTCTGATCCTGTAAGAATTGGGGACTTTTTTCAAATAACTCGAGTTTGTAGAACTAGCCTAATTCCATATCGCACCATTTATAGCCGTGACAAATATGTTCCTTTTTTATTTTTATTGATACTTTTTGCTTTGAATGCAATTCTATCTACAGCAATCGTCGAAGTGCTTCGTTGAAGGGATAGTTTATTTAGCAATTGCTGAAGTGCTTCTAGGGTGTCTGCAATAATAACGGTGTCATCTGCATTGCGCAGATTGCTGATAATCGGTCCGTTAACATTCATACAATCTGTTTCTTCTTGTGGGACTCACCATCCAGCTCTTTGGCGTGGACTACCTACTAAACCCGTTTCCTCCGCGGCGCTATCATTCCCCTGGAACCGTAGGAGCTTTACTTCAGCGAGGGGGGGATTAGTGGGATATTGTTGCTGAAATCTAGTCTCCGTATTCATGCATTCACGCCTTACCGTAAATTGGCCCGAATATGCCCATCGGTTCGTAAGCGGTACAGTTTGTTCTTCCAGTTTTTCCCGTGTTTCAGTCCACCTGAAGATAGTATATTCAGCATCATCATCTTTTATTCGACAATGTTCGCACTGTGGAGAATCCAGCGTCGCTATGGCGCACAGACACATGGCAAACACTCCATGTCCCGTGAGTATTTGCGTCATATAGTAGCCCTTCTCACCGTGTGCTATAGTTACCTATGCGATAAAGCAATGCGTCTATCGGCCTTTGTCACTTTGCTGCCAACGTGCTTGCCAACTTTCCATTAATTCACTTCGTTCATTACTTCTTATGGTTTTTTATATTCGCCTTCGTACTACTTTTCGAATATATGTTCATACGTTCTAGGGCTAGTACGTCTATTGGTGGCGTTCTAACTAGTACCTGCAGTGCAGCAGTGGAAACAGCTCTATATGCGCATGTTATTGCTAGTAAACCAATTCTTTGGGCTACATCCAATATATTCACCAGGTTCTTTCTCGTGCTGAGTCCTTCCGCCCATAATGGTGCAACGTGCAACAATATTGATGTTCTTACACTGTGGCACTTTCCTTCTAGCTTCCTTCTATCAACCACGCTGTTTGGTTAGCAACTACTGCTGCATCTTCTGCGGTTATATTCATGTGGGCTCCAAAGCCCACATGTAGACAACCTTGCCTATCACTATTCCCAGATATTTAACTTCAATCTCAAATTCAATCGTGTGTTGTCCGTTAGATATTGTAATAGTGTCTATCTTTCTTTTACCCGTCAGCAGTATTGCCTTAGATTTGTGCAGTGCAAGTTCTAATCCTAGTTGAGTAAGCTTATCATTATTCTTTTCGTGCTACCCCAATTAAGGCCGTGTCATCTGCAAATTCAATAATCGGGACTCCTTGCGGTAGGTTCATTACCAATACATCATCATACGTAATGTTCCAGAGAGTAGGTCCTAAGGCCGAGTCCTGGGCAACAGAGCCTGTGACTATTTTTTCTCTGTTCCCATCGCTCGTCTCGTATACACCTATTCTGTCTTTCAAATAAGCCCAGATAATTTTTTCTAGGCACCTTGGCAGATTTTTCCTATCAACTGTCTTTAAGATACTTGGCCACTGCGCGCTATTGAATGTATTTTTGACATCAAGTGTGACCAACGCACAAATTTCTCTTGTTGTCAATGTACCGCTCGCAGCTTTTTTTCCCGCATCCTTTACTATATTTGTAGCATCCAATGTGCTTCTTTTGTTTCTGAACCCAAATTGATTATCACTAATACCACCAGTGCTGACAAGGAAGTTCTAAATTCTACTGGGTAGGAGTTTTTCATATCATTTACCAAAAGTATTTATCAAACACAGCGGTCTGTACGTAGCTTCTGCGTAGATGTTTTCAACTTTGCAATTATTTTAAATTCACATTAGGATTGATTGTTAATCCAATATTGACAAGGCTATGTTAGCAAAACATTGGACTATAGGAGTACTACTAATATAATATAACAATACTGATGGTACTTAACCTTTTAGCATTATTTTCATTAATTTACATTGTTTTGAGTTGAGAGACTTCCAAGACATACTTCCCAATAGAATACTTAAAAATCTTCATTATATACAATCATTATCTATATTCAAAAACATGAAAGAAAACCCATTAACTATAACATCAAATAGATATAAAAATGAAGAACAAACAAATTGATATATTAAATTCATATGATAAAAGAGATGAACGAGGCAAATAGGTTTTAAAAGTAAAATTGCGTGCAGATGTTTCAAGCAAGGAAAATGAGAAAAACTGCCACCCAGGAAATTTTCATATCCTTGTCATAAAGATATTTCAGACAAAATTGCTTTTTCTGGTTTGATGCTTCCCATTTCGGCATCTAATATTATTATTTACATTTTAAATTAATTACAAGTTTTCTGAAATTCAGTTCTCTCCATAATTTTAAAACACGCAAAAGAACTTTTCCTGCATATTATACAATGAATAATGTTTTGCACAAGGGGAAAATTTTTCGCGCTTTGGAATTTTCGATTTTAATTAGATAATTATTTTAGCGTGTTCTAATCACAATAATGATTTGGAAGTTAATACATTTTTTCTATTTAAAATTATTTACGGTAAACTTGTCCATCCTTTATATTCAGATTCAGTGCAGTACAGTTTATAAATTAAATTTGTATTTAACAAATTCGCTATTTAAAAAAAATGCCGTTCAAGCACTCTACAACATTTGGCTCGCCTTGAGAGATTCCACTAATATCTTCTGCTTTCCTTTCAGCTAATGTATAATATTGCATTGAAGCGTATTCATCACATTTTCCTAGAGCATTCTTCCTTGAGTAAATGATTTTGTAACCATAGGCAGTACTTGTTTCCTATGACCTTCTTCTTTGGTCCAACAGATATACACTTTCTACAGTGCTCGTTTCACCTCACCGGAATTTGCCAGCCAAGAATGCTTTTTGAGATAATTACTTTGGAACATCACATTTCGTTTACTGGAAACAGGAAACTTAAAATCTTTGTCTGGTATCCAGATATGTTTAAACACTTCAAATTTTGTGCATAGGTTGCATTTGAAGTTTCCTCATGCTTGGAATTCTTCGCATTTGGGCAATGCAGGTAAGCGGAAATGCTGACAGACGCACACGAAATATTTTCTCCACTTGATTAGTCTTTTGTTTTTTGTTGTTGATAGAAAACCCAAAAATTATGATAGGAAGGATTCTCCACAATCCATCACATCCCTCCTGACCCCCTGACCTACGGCCATTGTTGGGAAACAACATTAGGTGATCAATGAAACGCCGCATGATTTCTTATGCAAAAGAGGTCAATGTCGAGTTGGGATAACATTATAAGATAGAAGATATCCAATGGACGTATCTGCAATGACGGAAGACATTCCATATCCCTTAACAGTTTAATGAGATTCTTTTGTATGCTTATGTTACGTAATTTCGTAATTTCTAGTTAATACAAATTAATTTGCAATAAAAAAACTACACGTAGATTATTAGGTATATTTTATTCGGTTATTTAAACTGTCAGTTTAAACAATTAGTTAATTATTCATTAAGATTTTCCATTACTTTGCGTGATATATCTAGCAGCAACCGGTAGTACATGCTATAAATAAAATGTAAAATTATTAGTTTAAAGCTACAAATAACCCTTAAACACTATGAATTACAAGTTTAAAGTTTTCATCAAGCTACAAAATAGAGTACTTTTCAAACTACCACTTTGGTACTAGTGTATGCCTGTTTGGTACTAGTGTATGATTGTTTATGTTATATGTTATGTTATATGTTATGTTATATGTTATGTTATACGTTATGTTATATGTTATGTTAAATATTATGTTATATGTTATATGTTATGTTATATGTTATGATATATATTATGTTATATGTTATGTTCTTTGTTATGTTATATGTTATGTTATATATATTTTCACAAAAGAGAGGAAGAAATTGTATGGAAAGATGGTTTGAGAAAATGTATGGCGTAGACGAAGCTGTAAAAGAAGATGAGATAAGGGAGAATGTACTGTGGTGTAAGAAAGATGGAATAAATTAAGGAATGGGATATATAACAGGAAATATTTCAGTACAATAAATGGCGTGAGAATGCCAGAGTATATGATAGTACATGTAATCATGGAAAAGAAAAGAATGATTGCTCGATTTAGATGTGGAAGTCTTGAAAGGGGAACCAGGTATTGGATGGATGACAGTGAGAGGCTTTGTAAGATATGTGGAACAAATGTAGGATATGGGGAATTGTTAGTACAAAATAAAGGAGGTCAAAATTCCTTATTCCTTCTAGGGTAGAGAGATTTTTTCTTGAAAAATTTGGAGTTATGTTAAGAAAAATTTCTGTTAAATTGTAAATTATGCTATTGAAGGTTTTTTGATTGATTGATGTACATATATGTATATATATATCAACGATCTTTGGTTTTAGTAACCTTCTAATTAGTTTGGCTCTTATCATTGTACACTTACGAGGACAATCCGTTTGCAAGATACATCTTCTTGGATTGGGATCATCTCCACCTACGCGCACATACGATACTTTACATCTACATGTGCATTTCCGTTCATTCCAACAGCGCACACAGGAGCTCATTTGACATGTCCAACAGTCTTGTCCTTCATTTGTTAAGATCTCGTTTTCACCACAAGTTAAAGCTGGAAATTTAGTTTTAATCGTCTTATTCTTAATTAAATTGAAACCAACTGTACCAAAACTCCATTTATTGAAAAGCTATGCATTCTAGGTACCCCTAGTTACAAGGGCCAGCAAATGCCTACTTGATATATTTTGGGAGGACAATTACTCTTACTTTAGAAACTTAATAAATAGCTTTAAATAAATATAATTAAATGAGAAGAGACATAGAGAATACGTTGAGCACATTTCTTGCTGCTGTAAGATAGCATAATATATTGTTTTATAATATCAATGAAGAAACCAAATAAAAATCACCTTACGCACATTTTTTGCTGCTGTTATATAGCTCAGTATATTAGAACCCAGTATATTATGCTATATTATAGCAGCAAAAAAATTGCCCAGAATAACATTTATTTGCTTTTCTCATTTATAGCACAATATATTGTGCTATATTATACTTAACTTGAACAGATTTCTTGCTGATATAATATAGCGCAATGTATATATTATTACAATATATTGTGCTACACATAAGAATAACAAGTGAATATTACCTTGAGCACATGTTTTGTTATAATATAGCAAAATATATTATTAACCCAACTTGAATATTGTAACACAATATAAATGAAAAAAACAAATAAAAATTGCATTGAGCACATTTTTGGTTTCTGTAATCTAGCATAATATATTGGAACATACCAATGCAAGAAATTTGCTAAAGGCAATATTTATTTGTTTTTCTCATTTATAGCACAATATTTTGTACTATATTATACATTACCTTGAAAATATTTGTTGCTGCTATAATATAGCACAATATATTATGTCACAATATATTGTACTATAAATGAGAATAGCAAATAAAGATTGCCCTGAGAACATGTCTGTTGTTATACTATAGCACACTATATTGTTAAACCAACTTGAATATTGTAACACAATGTAAATGACAATAGCAGATAAAAATTACCTTGGGCACACTTGTTGTTGCTGTAATGTAGCAAAATATATTGTATCAGAATATACTGTGCTATAATATAGCAGCAAGAAATGTGCTGAAGGTAATCTTTATTACCTCTTCTCATTCATCGCACTATATTTTGTGCTATTGTACATTACCTTGAACATATTTCTTTCTGCCATAATATAGCACAATATATTGTGTTACAATACATTGTGCTATGAATGAGATTAGCAAATAAAGATTACGTTGAGTACATTTCATCTTGTTATAATATAGCACAATATATTATGTTATATATTGTATATTGTGCTATAAATGGGAATAGCAACTAAAAATTACCTTCACTACATTTTTAGCTGCTGCAATATAGCAGGATATACATATTGTAACACATTATAGTCTAGTAGATAGCAAATTTGTTCTTACAAACATTACAAAATTTATTTGTTAAAAAATTTGAATCTTTTACATTAACCAATATTTTGTTGTAACGACCATACACACCAGTCAACATAAAAAAGAATTCTACAATAGAAGACATAAAATACAATTGCAGATTGAGCAGGAGAAGTGCGTTCAGTTTCATCGCCTTTAATATAATATTTGCCTTTAATACACTTTTAGTTAAAATAATTTAAAAAAAACCATTGTCTATATTCCTTATACAATGATATTAAGTATTGAAGTGCGCCTAAGTGTTGTAGTCCATATTTTAATTAAACTAAAACCAAGTATCTTCATTTGTGTTGCAGTAGTTTGGAGTGGACGTATGGATCAATAAAAGAGAGTGTTCCAATACTCCAAAGTGAAAATTTTCTTTATTCTGTGAAAAATAAGAACATACACCATTATCAAGATTTCGAGATCTACTAGTATCTCCTTATTCAAGTGGATTTTTTCTTAGAGCTTAATATTCAATATGCATCATATGAATGTTGATCACAATTTTATGTTTTAAACCATTTCAAAAAGCAAATATTTTTGGTGATATATTTGAAAAAATCAATTTCGTGGCGATGGAAAATTTATTATTTATATTAAATTTAGTTGAAAATTAAAACGTTTCTAAAAAATGTGAAGTAGAATAGGACATACTTAGAAATCTTTTTCAAAACTTTTAACTGTTTAAAAATTATTCCATTTATTGAATAATTATGTATTATAAGAACCACAGCTACGAGAATCTGGAAATGCCTGCTTGACATGTTTCAGGAAGATAATTACTCCTTCTTCAGAAACTAATTAAATATCTTTAAATAAATATAATTTAATGAGAAGAGCAAATAAAAATTACTTGCTACTAGTACATTTCTTGCTACTATAATATATTTTGCTGCAATGCTATAACATAACAGAATATATTGTGCTACATATTATTGTTCTTCAATTAATAACTAATTGAGTTTCAATTGATATAACCAAATGAAATTGTCCTACAATATATTATACTACAAAGATATAATATACACAATATATTGTGCTATATTATAGCAGCATAAAATGTACTCAAGGTAACCTTTATTTGCACCTCTCATTTATAGCACAGTATATTGAAGCACAGTATATTTAGATTAATAAATCTTAAATACATTATGCTATATTATAGCAGAAAGAAATCTGCTCCAAGAAGTCTTCATTTAATCTTCTCATTAATAGCACAATATATTGTTGTGGAGCACAATACATATATGTTGTGGCTAAAAATATGTTGTGCTATATTATAAAAGCAAGAGATGTGCTCAAGGTAATCTTTATTTGCTATTTTCATTTATAGCACAATATATGTTAACATAATATATTTTGCTATATTATTGCTTTTCTGATTTATATTGTGATTTATTACAATTTTTCATGTTGGGTTAACAGTATATTGTGCTATATTATAACAAGAAATATGCAAAGTAATCCATATTTAATATTCTCATTTGGAGCACCATATATCGTAATGTAATATATTGTGCTATATTATAACAGAAAGAAATGTGCTCAAGCTAATCTTTATTTCCTATTCTAATTTATAATACAATATTTTGTAGCATTATATAGTGTGCTATTTTATAACAGCAAGAAATGTGCTTAAGGTAATCTTTATTTGCAACTATCAGGTATAGCACAATAATAGAAGCACAATATATTGAGCTATACTATTGCAACCAAGAAATGTGTTCAAGGTAATGTGATCAAGATAATGTATAATATGTGCTTAAGGTTATTTTTATTTACTATTCTCATTTATAGCACAATATATTGTAACATAATAAAATGTGCTATATTAAAGTAGAAAAATATGTGCTTAAGGTAAGTTTGATTTGTTTTTCTCATTTATATTGTGTTACAATATTCAATTTGGACTAACAATCAATTGTACTATATTATAACAACATGAAATGTGTTCTAGGTAATCTTTATTTGCTATTCTCATTTATAGGACAATATATTGTAATATAATATATTGTGTTATATTATAGCGGAGAGAAATTTTCTCAAGGTAATGTACAATTTAGCACAAAATATAGTGCTATAAATGAGAAGAGCAAATAAACATTACCTTGAGCACATTCCTTGATGCTATATTATATTTTGTTACGATATATTCTGCTACATTTCATCAGCAAGGAATGTACGCAAGGTATCTTTTATTTGCTATGCTCATTGATAACACAATATATTGTAACATAATTTATTGTGTTATATTATAGCTGCAACACGAATGCTTAGGGTAATCTTTATTTGCAATTCTCATTTATAGCACAATAATTGTACCACAATATATTGTGCTATGTTATAGCAACAATAAATGTGTTTAAGGTAATGTGCTCTAGAGAATATATAATATAGCACAAAATATAGTGCTAAATTAGAAGAGCAAATAAAGATTACCTTGAACACATTTATTGTTGCTATAACATATCACAATATATTGTGCTATAAATGAGAATAGCAAATAAAGATTATCCTAAGCATACGTGTTGCAGCTATAATATAACACAATAAATTATGTTACAATATATTGTGTTATCAATGAGCATAGCAAATAAAAATTACCTTGCGTACATTTCTTGCTGCTGTAATGTAGCAGAATATATCGTAACACAATATATTTGCCATAATATGGCAGCAAGATATGGACTACAACATTTATGTGCACTTAATACTTAATATCTTTGTACAAGGAATATTCTCCAGCTCATTCTGCAATTGTGTTTTATGTTTTCTATAGTAGAATTCTTTTTTATGGTGACTGGTGTGTATGGTCGTTACATCAAAATAGTGGTTAATGTAAAAGATTCTGATTTTTTGATAAATAAATTTTGTAAAGTGTGTAAGAATAAATTTGCAATCAACTAGATTTGAACCAAATACCATAAAGTTATAATTACATTTTGAATTGAAATTTTATTCATTTAATGTCATTAGCCATATAGAAAGTTTGATCCCAGCTTAGCATCTTCTTCGTTAGATAGTTGACTATACTAAATGGCGTGTTTAATCATATTTGGTGAAATATTATCTACTTAATACTTACTTGAATTTTTACATGCTGGAGCTTTCTCTGAAATAGAAAACAATTTAAAATATAAAATATCATAAAATGAAATTTAATTATAACTTATCAAGGAAATTGCACTTTCAAATATTTATAAATCTGTAGTTCTTAGACTAAGAATTCATGAGACGAGAATTCCAGTAATTGTGAGAGAATTTGAAAGTTATTTCTTTAGGTTGTGTTTTAGAGCCATATCTTTAAATCTTGGGAAATAAACTGAGAACTAAAATGCGCTTCACCTTCTATTATGCATGTATGTGTGCAATCACATGGTGATGCCTTCCTACACGGTGCAGTATACATCATGAGTTTGAAACAATAACATGTAACTCTTTTTACTGCAAAATTTAAAACTGTTGGAGTCTGGCTTTCAACTTACGTGGAAAGCCAGACTATCAATTAAATGTCGGAAAATCGCCAATTTGCCACATAAAAAAAATTACAGATTCTCGAAAGATCTTGGGCCAGCCTGAGTTTCCAAAGGTTGAAGAAGCTTTATTTGTATGGTTTTTACAGCAACGACAATAACATGCACTAATATCAGAATAATAGTATCAGAGAAAGCGCGATATGTTTTCGAACAACTTCACCCTCAAGGAAACATCCAGTTTGAAATAGGGCGGAGATTGTTTAACGAATTCAAGCTTAGATATGAGCCCCAGTAATTCATTCTCTGAAAATTACTGGGGGAAAGCTTTCAAATAATGAATCTGCATAAGAATCATTCCGCACTAAATTTTAGCAGAAAATGGAAGAATTGAATCCCTGTAATAACCAAATTTACAATCCAGATGAATTTGGATCATATTGGAAATGTGTACCAAATAAACCTCTGGTTCATGCTGAGAACAAAAAAACACCAGGGCGTAAAATAGCAAAGAAAGAATCGCTTTTAAGTCTTGTGCCAATGCCAGCGGAAAGCATAAGCTTAGGTGATTAGAAAATCTAATAATCCGAGGGCATTTAAAAATATTACACTTCTTGTGTACTATAAAGGCCAAAAGGACTACATTTCGAAATTTTTCGAAGATGACTTTACATGAATTTATTCCAAAAGTTAAACGTGGGCTTGGAACAGAAAGTTCTTTCTCTTGTTGACAATGCCTCTGCCCACAAAATTGAGGAAGAAATTGCTACTAAAAATGGACAGATTTTGGTTACACTTCTTCCTCCTAGTCAATAGATCAAAATGTCATACAAAACATTAAAGTTTATTATAAAAAGAAATTGTTTCAAGAAATCCTAGTTGAGTCTTGATTAGCAGTTCCAGAAAAGCTAATCCAAACATCTTAGAGTAAATGGATTGAAGTTGATAAAGTTCAGTGGGATGAATATGATAATCTACCTCTGTGACAATTGATAAAATTATATCACAGGAATTATTAACAAAGTCATTGGAGTAGCACAACTCTGAGGCTGAAGAAATACTAATGTGAGAAAGAGGAAGAGAATGATCTTTCTTTACAAGAGCTTTTTCTGCACAAGTAAATTCGTACCAATGCTTTGGAGCATAAATTGAAAAAAAAATATCTGTACAAACCACGTTAGATAGGTTTCGTCAGAAATAACGGTTGCTATGAACCTAGATTATTTTTGTACTGTTTCAATTCCGAATAATTAAAACGTATTTGTATTTGAACGATTTAATTAGCTAATCCGAATAGGGTCTGTAGACTTTCTGTTCGGATTATCCAGATATTACTGCACCCATTGCTTTTACAATTTACTGTTGTTTTCCTGCACATGATGTTCCCTGTATTTAAATAGAGGACGTTTACGTGGCCTACAAATATTTATAAACTTTGTCCATTGAGAAATACAAAAGTTCCGTTTATATTCTTCTAGGGAATTGTTACATCCTATGGTGATCTTGGGAATAATCGTGGTTTAAAGGAAAACTATTTTTGAGAACTATGATCGATTTGTCATTATGAAATTAACTTTAAATTCCTTTAGAGAGTAAAGCAGTTGCATGACGCAAATTTTATTTTTGGGAATGGATATACCCTAGGGAATAAATTTTAGGGCAATTCTACGGAATTCTAATGATTCGCCTTGTGGTGATTTTGGAAATAATCGTGAGTTAACGAAAAAATATGTTTTAGAACTCTGATCAATTTGTCATTATGAAATTAATGTCAAATGTTTTTAGAGGGCAAGACAGTTGCAAGCAAACTTTATTTTGGAAATGGATTTACCCTAGGGAATATGTTGTAAGGAATGGATACGCCCTGTGGTACTCTTGAGAATAATCGTGGTTTAAAGAAAGATTATTTTTGAGAACTACGATCAATCTGAAATGAAATAAATTTCAAATGCCTTTAGAGAGAAAAGCAGTTGTACTCAACTTTTATTTTTGGAAATGGATATACCATAGGGAATATATTCCAGGCAATGGACACATCCTGCGGTGATTTTGGGAATAATCGTGGGTTAAAGATAAAATTGTTCTTAGTACTCCGTTTTATATGTAATTATGAAATTAATTTCAAATGCCTTTAGTGAGCTAGACAGTTACAAGACGCACACTTTATTTCTGGGAATTGATATACCCTAGGAAATATATTATACAAAATTGGTACACCCTATGGTGATTTTGGAAATAAGCGTGGGTTAAAGAACACATATTGTTTAGTATTCTGATCTATTTGCCATTATAAAATATATTTCAAATGCTTTTAGAGAGCAAGGCATTTTACGCAACCTTTATTTTTGGGAATGCATATACACTTGGGAATATATTCTAGTGATTGGATACACCATGTGGTGATCTTGGGTTAGAGCAAAATATTTTTCAGTATTCTGATCTAGTTGTCAATTTGAAATTAATTTCAAATGCTTTTAGAGAGCAAGGCAGGTTTCCTCAACCTTCATTTTTCGCAATGGCTATACTCTAGAAAATATATTCTATGAAATGGATACGCCCTGTGATGATCTTGGGAAGAATCGTGCGTTAAAGAAAAAATAATTTTTAGTACGCTGAGCTATTTGTCATGACGAAATTAACTTCAAATGCCTTTAAGAAGCAGCAAGGCAGATATACGCAAACTTTATTTTTGAGACTGACATGGGAATATATTCTCGGGAATGGATACACTCTCTGGTGATCTTGGGAATAAGCGTGGGTTAAAGATAAAACAATATTTAGTACTTCGTTCTATTTGTCATTACCAAATTAATTTCAAATGCCGTTGCTGAGCTAGACAGTTGTACGCAAACTTTACTTTTGGGAATGGATATACCCTAGGAAATATATTCTATGGAATGGGTACACCCTATGGTGATTTTGGGAATAATCGTGGAGTAAAGACACCATATTGTTTAGTACTCTGATATATTTGTCATAATGAAATATATTACAAATGCTTTTGGAGAGCAAGACAGTTGTACACATTCTAAATTTTTGGAAACGCATATACACTAGGGAATATATTTTAGCGATTGGATACACCCTCTGGTGATCTTGCGAATTATCGTGGGTTAAATAAAAAAATAATTTGTAGTACTCTGATCTATTTGTCATTACGCAATTAACTTCAAATGTCTTTAGGAAGCAAGGCAGATATACGCAAACTATATTTTTGGAAATGACATACCCTAGGGAGTATACTCTAGGGAATGGATATACTCTGTGGTGATCTTGGGAATAAGCGTGGTGTAAAGATAAAATAGTATTTTGTGCTTCGTTCTATTTGTAATTAGGAAATTAATTTAAAATGCCTTTGAGCTAGACACTTGTAAGCAAACTTTATTTTGGGGCATGGATATTCCTTAGCAAATATATTCTAAGGAATGGATAGACCCTATGGTGAATCTGGGAATAATCATGGGGCAAAGGAAACATATTGTTTAGTACTCTGATCTATTTGTCATTATGAAATATGTTTCAAAGCTTTTAAAGAGCAAGGCAGCTGTTAATTTTTGGGAATACATATACCCTAGCCAATACATTCTAGCTATTGGATACACCCTGTTGCGAGCTTGTGAATAATCCTGAGTTAAGGAAGATTAGTACTGTGATTTATTTGTCTTTATGAAATTGATTTCAAACAACTTTGTTGAGCTAGAGAGTTGTATGCAAATGTTATTTTTGGGAATGAATATACCCTAGGGAATATACATATTCTAGGGAATGGACACATTCTCTAGTGATCTTGGGAATGAACCTGCGTTCAAGAAAAATATTTTTGAGTACTATGATCTATTTGTCATTATGAAATTAATTTCAAATGCTTTTAGAGAATAGCTGCTATTACCATCAATTTAGTTAGATTGTAAGGGAATGGGAATATTGTAGGGAATGAATGAATCTTGGGGTAATTATGGGAATAATTATGGGTTAATGATATAATATGATTTAGAACTCTGATCAATTTGTCATCATGAAATTAATTTCAAATGCTTTTAGAGAACAAGGTAGTTATAAGCAAACTTTATTTTTGGAAATGGATATACCCTAGGCCCTCGGGAATATGTTGAAGGGAATGGATACACCCTGTGGTGATCTTGGGAATAATCGTGGATTAAAGAAAAAATATTTTTGAGAACTATGATCAATTTGTCATTATGAAATTAATTTCAAATGCCTTTAGACAGCAAGGCAGTTGTACGCAAACTTTATATTTGGAAATGGATATACCCTAGGGAATATATTGCAGAGAATGAACACACCTTGTAGTGATCTTGGGAATAATCGTGATTTTAAGGAAAACAATTTTTGAGAATTATGATCTATTTGTCATTATGAAATTTATTTCAAATGTCTTTGGAGAGCAACGCAGTTGAACGCAAATTTTATTTGTGGGAATGGATTACGGAATATAATCTAGGGAATTGATATACCATGTGCTGATATTGGAAGTAATCGTAGGTTAACGAAATAATATGTTTTAGAACTCTGATCAATTTGTCAATATGAAATTAATTTCGAATGCTTTTGGAGAGGAAGGCAGTTGTACGCAACCTTTATTTTTCGGAATGGTTAGACCCTAAGGAATATATTCTAGGGAATGGATACACCCTGTACTGATCTTGGGGAAACTCGTAGGTTAAAGAAAAAATATTTTTTGTAATAATTAAATAATAATAATATTAAATAGAGTAATATTAAATTCTATTAGCAAATAGTTTAAATTCATTACCTGTCACAATATGGTCTTTATGAAATGAAATTGCAGCATCTATATTTGAAGTAATTTATTAGAAATATAAACAAATAAATTTAAACTCTAAAGTATACCTTGCAAACTTCCAAATTTAATTAAACATAAAATGACGATGAAAATTAATTTTAACATTTTGTAAATTTAAATATTGTTTTGTTGTTTTAAGTGAAGTATATGTATTACAATTGCTTTTGGGCTTCACGTCAGACTTTTTATACTAAGCGATAAAAAACTTTAACATGATAACACACAGTTGATAATTAATGCAGGGACGATCGATTGTATTGTATTTTAATGCAATCAACATTCAAAAATATTATAATATTGTAACTAAGAACTTCTTAAAGGAAAAATATTCTATTTTTCATATAATATTCATATAACATTTTCATGGTCTCTAGATATAAACCTTGATGCTACTTAATACAACTTTCACAGCAGTCAACGTTTCTTTCTTACGTAAATTTTTGTATAAGCGATTAGTATTTTTTAATAATCTGAATATCATTTTAAAAATATTATTAAAATTTTAATTAGTTCAACGATTTCTTGGAAGCCAGTTCTTAAACTTATTTTTCTTTAAGAAAATTGTATTTACAAGAAGACAATATCACACCATACAAAATATAATGTATAAGCTAATATTGAATCCTTGATCCCTTAAATCATTTCAATGGCGTGAAGGATTTTGAACAGATAGGTCCTTTTGTACTCGTTTTATTGTTAAATTTGCTTTGAACTTGTTGATGTTAACTTTGTTGTCTATTCTGCTGATTTCTTTTAAAACTTCCGGTAGTGGCTGGAGCAAAATTTCTTTTATTGATGATTTTGCTTCTTTTTCCAGTGATCCTAAATCTTTATTTATTTTTTGTGCAAATGTCACATTTTCTTTTAGCTGTGCTCTATTTAGTAGCACCTTTTTCTGTAGTTAGTTTGCCTTTTGTATATTCAACGGGTGCTTTGGGCATTTGTTGGCTAAAGCTGGGTGGTCCCTTCCACTAAGTAAGGCTTTGAGTCCTTTGGATGGGCGCACTCAAAGAAGTTTTACTTTTCGCGCATTTTAAACATCTCCATTTGACTGTACATCTAATCTGTACGTACCCATACATCTGACACCTATAACATTGTACTTCACCGCTTGGACTACGTTTTATCTACGTTGCTATTTTGAGAGTCAACACCTACCACACCGGAATAACACCAACACACCTGTCAAACACTAACTAGTATATCACTTTATTAAATAATTAACAATAATTTAATAACAAATAACAATTAACTGATAAACTCGATTTCTAGTACTAACCATCAGAATATATAATTAAAAATATAAAACAATATGAACGTGATTTATGTCACAATAAATTGATCACACTATAGATGCTATTTCTATTTCCACGTTAGAATGTGTAGGTAAATTTAGTATACATGTAAAATACATATCAACTTTACCTTATAAATTTTGTTGTACCTAAATAGTACATTTACACATTTTATGTTTTTGTTATTAAACGAAAATGCATGTTTATTAATTAGTTTACTTTCGCAATTTTGCTCAACTAATATTAAATATCTTTTAATCCATTAGAATTTGATGAATTGAGATGAAATCTTGAAATATCAAATAACATAAGATTTCTTTTTACTAATCAGTGCTCAATTCTGTTAGTAGAGGGCTACTTTATTATTATGGTATACAGAATTGAACACATACGATATAAATAACTTAAACTTTAACAACTTGTAACTCTCACAGGCTTTCGTTTGTGCCTGGAAAGTTGCGAATTCTTTATTTGAGAGATATCAGGGAGCATCCAATTCGTAGTCCGTATTATCCAAATATCACGCTGAATAATATTTTCTTATCTCAATATCAAAATGTTTAATACGTTAAGTGAAAGTACCGTGTAGTATAATGGTATCATCCTCACGGTACCTCCTTGTTTTGTAGCTTAACGTTGTATTTCACTAAAGGAAAGTAACATAATATTAATTATATATATTTTGATATTTTTTTCCGTTCATGACTTGAACATACTGCCATGTCTTTTAGAAGCAACTGCTGGCTGACTGTACTTCGAACTTGTTGTAGTTGTTTGGTCTCTATCCGTGGTTCTTGCACGCTTCTGAAGTTCACGATGTTGTTTCCTTCTACTTTCTTCCTTGTGGTGATGCCGATACCAAGCGTCTGATGTTCATCATTTAGGATCCATGACCCTTGATTTTTACGAAGACTGTTTTAACGCCCCCCGTCGACTTGGTGAGAAGCCTGGATAGGTTGTTGAATTCTCTCCCGTGCTGAGGTCTTTTTTGCAGACCTCTTGCTCTAACTTCCACTGTTGCATGGTTTTATGTGGTACCCAAGTGGAACTGCTCGGCTCTTTTTTTTTGTTAAATCACATGTTAATTTCTTAAATTCTACTAGTGTTTTTTTAGCCTCTACTAGCGTTCCCTTAGTTCTACTAGCGTTCCCTCGCTTCTCTTATTTCTATTCTCATTCTGTTATAATTTAAACTCTTATATTATGGCACTGAAGTTTTCTCTTTCGATATTAATCATTTATTTTATGAATTATTAAGATCTTTTAGGTACACTAATGGAAGTTTTTGTTGGCGGTTTTATTATTATTTGATAAAATGCCTATTTGTTAGACGATTTATTCTTAAAGCTCTTTACGCCTGCTTTTAATTTTATTTATTTAATATCATAGCTCTGTATTTAATTTCTCTATAACTTTATTTAGCAGTCTATTGTAGCCTGACAGATTAATTTAGATTTTTTTTTTTGGAAACTCTCTTATTTCTTTACTATGTTTCTGAAGTTCCGATGCAATTCGTTTAAATACGTCCGTAATGCTTTTTAGACGATTAACATTTAAGTTATTTTAATGAGTTTCGTTGTTTGCGCGCCTTATTGAATTAATTTGATTTCAATTAATTAATTTTATTTCGCAACTTTCGCACATTACTGTACTTGAGATTCATTTTTTGTTTATTGAATGAATTTCTTGTTTTCATTAATTCTACTCGTTTAATCCGTATGTTCCTTAGAACTTTACCGAATTAATTACTTATTCAATAGCTTTTTGTACCATTTCCTGGCACCAGAAGGACTATTATTTGTGTTACCTAGGTCGTAAATCTCCATAACAATGTATTATTAAATTATTTTTTTCTGTTAATTTATTTATTTTAGAAACTTTCGTACTTTTCGTAAGTGAAGGATCTGATGTGATTTGTTTAAAATACGTCCGGAATACTTCTGAACGAATTACTTTTAAGTTTATTTACTTATTTGTATTACGAAAGGTCGTAAATCTTACGTATCTTTGTTATAAATTAATTTTTTAGGTTATATTATTTTATTTGGCTTTTCGTACCGCATTGGCACATTGCATAGATCCTTTTATTTAATTAAATTAGTTTTTTAGCTTAATTTATTTATTCGGAAGCTTTCGTACCGTATTTGCACTATTAAAGATCCTATTTTTTATTAAAATAAATTTTTAAGATTAATTTATTTATTGGGTGCTTTCATGTCGTATAAGCACATTGGAGGAACCCTTTTTTTATTTTAAATTAATTTTTTAGATTATTTATTTGGTAGCTTTCGTAACGCATTGATACATTGGTAGAATCTTTTATTTTTGAATTAACTTTTTATTTTAATTAATTTATTTCAGAAATTTTCGCCCTTTTCGCTTTGAAAGTCCTATTTATTATTTTTAAATTAATTTTTTATTTTAATTAGTTCACTTTTGGAT
>WYDF02257086.1:0-19766 GCA_009867245.2 Adranes taylori
TAAATATACGTTAGTGAGGGGAAAAGAGGAGAAAAATTTGATAATTTTAATGGTGGCCTGGGCACCATACCTCTTAATGTCAGCGCTGTATGATTGCTTCCAGAGAGTTCGTTAGCCTATCCAAAACTTTTATTGCTTTCGCTTATTCTTCTTTTGTGATTTTTTGTTGTTGTTTCCAACTGTCCTAACCGAATTCTCTTATTAGCTTTGAAAATCGTTATTGTTTTTGAGATTTTAGTCATGTAAATTCCTTCCACACAGCCACACACACACACACATACACACACACACACACACACACACACACACATAGTCACACACAAAAAATACACAAGCGGTATATCTTGTGTATTTTTTGTGTAGTTCGCCAATTCGAATATAAAAGGTTAACACAGTCTAATAGCGAGGAGATGCAATTCTAAATTGTTTCATTACAATTCTAAATTGTATTGCCACCGATGAAATGTTGCACATCTCGAATCAATCTGATCAGATTGATCTGTTTGGCCAGCGAGTAAATGTCGCGCTATAAAGAGCGATTTCCTTAAACTAGTGTAATAGTCAATAATAATCTAATCAGTTATGAATTATCATCAAATGGTGTGCAATCAAAATCAAAGTATCAAGCTAAGCATCACATGACACAACATTAATTTCTGCAGTCTCTTTCGGTTTTATCTTCATTTATTATCTTTCACATCAATTCTCGCAATTACATTTATAACCAAGACTAGGCCATCAACCACCGAACCAGTCAGAAAATTCGTCGTCAACAACTGGTTCGCCGATCCCTCCGACGCAGGCGACGTTTCGTTACCACCAACTCCGGGAAAAGGACAACTCTATACAGTAATCCGTGAAGTCCACCATCGCCGCCTGTTCAGATATTACTTTGACGACAGCGACTAAGGTACCACATATTCATCCCCATCACGCAACAATGTAATTCGCATCTTCGACCCTAACCAATTCAGGGAAAAGAATGGCGCTATCCAGTAACTCTGAAATCCATGATCGCCGCTTTTTCAGATTTTACTTTGGCGACAGCGACTAAGGTACCACATATTCATCCCACTCACGCAACAACGTAGTTCGCATCTTTAACCCTACCCAATTGTTTTACGATATCCTCATCATCTTCAACAATAAACCGACGTTTCGATAATGTATTGTGGTCAGCATCAACACCAATAGAACATTGACCAGCCATAAGAGATGTTTCGTTCAAAACCACCCTCAGACGCGAAGAACAATTATAACAAATCAATTTATATCTAGTTCGCTATTCTTTAACCTTTAGCCTTTCTTGACAGAATATGGAACGTGATAGATCGTCTTAACAACTTTTTAATTACAATTAGTTTCAACAAAAATGTCCGCAAATAGAGTCCCTATACGAATCATAATCAAAAAGATCAATACTGTTATTGCGTTTCACCTGTGTTTACCTATATAGGTACATTATAATTAAAAAAGCGATAAATTCGACCACCTCGGAATCTCATGCAAGAGCATTTTGTTACAAATAATAAGTAAAGGAAAATTTAAAAAATCACCTTTAAGACACCTGCAAATCAATAGCTTGTTGAAACGACGATTTGTCTAGAAATAAGTTATGAGTTGCCTCTGTATAAATCAAAAAGACTTCCATTCATTAACGATCATCTGAACAACGCAGAATAATAATTACTATTCTCGCAATCGCTCCTTCATTTATGCATCGCGTTCTGTAATAAAATGGTATGATATCATTGCTTTGCATTCGACGCGGTAAGCTGTTCTGATCAACAATAGAAAATTTCATTAATATTTTCGTTTATCGTCCATACATATTTTCTACTGGAACTAGCTACGCGCATAGTGAACAATTAACCATGCATTTGACTGCATATTTCTGGATGTTGTTCTTCTTGACGGGCCAATGCGTTGCGAAGTACATTATGTATGTGCAAACGGATGAAGCTATATTGTATAATGCTGTTTGAAAAAATATGCGTACTTATTTTGTGTTTAATTAAATATTCTCTTGCCACTTTCATGGAATGTAGCAAATTATGCTGGTTCATTCGAAGTAGAAACCTTTTTATATTTTTTATTAAGTTACTTTTGATTAAACTATTGAAAAAGAAATGGCGGAAAAAAGAAATAATTCATTGACTCTATGTATAATATGTTCCAATGGAAACAAGTGCGTTTAAATGACATTGCATTCCAAACCTATACCGCGGAAAAAAAAACGTTCTTTAAGGAACGACATATCACTACTTTCTACTTTCAAAGTACTAAATAGGACAGACTACTAAATAGGACTTGTTGCCTTGTCTCTTCTACATCCTGCTTGGCTATTTGATAGAAGTATTGTTATTTTTCAACCATTTATAAAGATTTTTCAAATACTTCTGAGAACTGAAATATAAGTCTTAAAATACTGAATAGAAATATAAGTCTTATATTTTACATAACTCATTCATTTTTGGTACAAATACTATTTTGATGATCTTTGATCCTACTGTCATTAAAAATAAGTAGGATAAATTCATGGCTTATTGCTCATTGTGTAAACCGTTTTTGACAGGAGTGCAAGAGGGCGTCGGTATGGCCGATATCTGTGTCAAAGCTGGTGAGGGGTACACTATATGTGTCGTTCGATGGTGTTAGTTGTACAGGAGATGGTAAAATATACAGGCTGGTAAAATATACAGGCTGGTACAATATACAGAATGTGATTTATATGATTAAAATTTTTGATCGGCGCTGTATAATGTATGGTGGGAATTGAAGTGAATATGTTAAAAAATAATAGTACTGTAGTCTTGTAACTATTCGATTTTTTTCTAAGTTCTTTAACGCTGTATATAGGATTACTATTTTCTTTCATGAAGTCGACATCCCGTAAAAAAGACTTACTTTTCCAGTTTAAAGTTACCCTCTTTTCCGTTACTTTTTTGGTTGAGTTATTTTCTTCTCAATAGAAATCACTTATAAAAGCGTTCATACTTTTTTCCGAATGTTCATCAATATCAGTTAGCAGACTTCAGCTTTCCTACAAAATCTAACTTTGCTTTACTATTATAGTATCTTTACAAGTTATACATAGATGCATATATATATATATATATATATATATATATATATATATATAGCTAGTATTATTTAAAGAATATAACTTTTGTTGCAAATTAAGTGAGTTAATTATTTTCAAAACTGCATATCGATGTTTAGGAATTTCAAATTGATTTAAAAAATCCGGGTCAGGGTAGATGCGTTTCTGGTATTGGTGAAGCCGTCATCAGTACCCTACATTTACATGTAGTTTCATTGCATTTGTTTGTGACACTAGCGCTTTAGTAGACGCGACCACCTCGGCTTAGATAATCAATTTGAAATACGTTTAAATCAATATACTTGTATAGCTGCACACCTACATTATTCTAATAGATATTGTTTAAATTAGAATGTAGTTTCTCACAACTAACCAACGGTGAGATAATTAAACTAGATGACTACTCATCCGAGCAATTTAGGAATTAGTAATTACGGACTTTAATTAACGCAACCCTAACCACTCCTAAATCATCTCCAGCTTAAGTCGTTCCCGGTGTAACTCCGCAATTGTTTACAAGATATATATGGATAGTATTATTTAAAGAATATAACTTTTGTTGAAAATTAAGTGTGTTAATTATTACGAAAACTGCATATTGATGTTTAGGAATTTCAAATTGATTTAAAAAAGCCGGGTCAGGGTATATGCATTTCTGGTATTACTGTGAGGTATTACTGTATTAGATTGTGAGACTGGCGCTCCACTAGACGCGACCAACTCGGCTTAGGTAATCAATTTGATTATAGGTTCTGCCCATTATTATTATACTTCTTGTCTCACAATTATTCTGATTAAAATAGGTATCAGTCACAACTACTTGCTAATAACAGTTACTGATTCTGGGTTCATAACGAAAATTTACTTTTATCAATAAAAGCTACATTCATCCTCTTTGTCATAGTTAGTAAGTCATACTATTTACACTCAGGTGAAGGAAGAAATGATATTTACAGAAATTCGTTCAATAAATCATCGCAAATCACGTAGTATAGCCGTGTAGCTTTAACTGCTTGTGCCTGAGCATTATACCTTCACGGACAGCGCGCGAACTTACTTCACTTTCGGCACGCCGAAACAATTTTTTATCGTAATATCATTGGAATGAATCTGAGACACCACACAGAGAGGGAGAGAGAGAGCAAAATGATACTCTTCATCTGTTCTGTAATCTTTTCATGTATTGATTGAACTAAAGTGCTAACAACAAAGATCTATCTAATTGATGAAAAATAAATGTTGTATTAATAGAAAATAAAAAAAGTCCATGAAAAATTGTGATAAAAACTGATATAAATATATGTATTTAAAAAAAAAGTGAAATTTGGAAATCAAATTATATAACGATAGAGTGCAGTAAAGGGATGTTTATGCTACTTCGAGATTTTTAAGTAGAATCAGTGCCTCGGGTAGGTTCAACGAAGAAATGAAAGAAGAAAAACTAACAATGACCTGAAGAAAGTTCATGGTATTTCGAGTGTGGAATAGTGACGCGATAATTCAGTGTCTGGTTTAACAAAACAATCAAGGTTGGGAAGGCAGCTGTTCCAGGAAAAATTGAATGTAGACCCTCAATCATTGAAAAAGTAGGTTCGCTTATTCAAGAAAACCAGTAAAATCAAAACGGTTTAGTTTTTTGAATCGTTAGTAGGGTATTAGAATTTACGTCTCTAATTATCCACAAAGCCAATCAAGGCAAATAAAAAGCATATACGCAATTAAGAATTTATCTTTTTTTAAGGAATTATTTAGAATAAATTCAATAAAAATGTCCGTAGAGGCAATGAATAAACAAGTTAAGGCACAGCAGAAAGCAGCTGAGGAGTTTCAAAAGGTCCTAATTAATATGAAAAAGGATCCAACGTCAAGGAAGACAAAAAAGTATGTGGAAAGAAGAAGGAATAAGATAGATTGATAGAATAAGATTGAAGAAAATTTAAATAAATTTAAGATAGATAGTGAGACGTTGAATAAAGTTGAACAGTAGTTAATGAAGCAGTTTTATGAAGAAATTATAAAAATATTAGAATTAACTGATAAAGAAATTGGAAAGGATCTATTAAAAATGAAAAAATTAAACATTGAAGAATTATATAATGAATATCGGATGGTCGACAAAGAAGCAAAAATAGTAGTAGAAGATGAAGAAAATATGGAGGTCACAACGATTTTAAAAGAAATGAAGATAAAAATTCAACAAAAATTTGACGAGGTAATGAAGAATTTAGAATACAGGTTAAGGAGAAAGAAGAAGGTCGCGTGAAAGAAATGAATAGTGCGAAGTTACCAAAATTAAAAATTGAAAGGTTCGATGGGAAATATGAAAAATGGGCGACGTTCTATGACATGTTTACAAGAACAATTCATGAGAGCGCCTATTTAAAAAACGCAGAAAAAATGAAGTATTTAATGTCGTATTTTAACGTGATGAACCAAAGAAACTTATTCAGCATATGTCGATAACCGTAACTACGAGACATGTTAGGATATATTACGGAGAAGGTACAAGACTAACAAGCTCATGTTGGCCGTGTATGTGGATAAAATTTTAGATTTTCTATCGGTACAAGTTCATTTTGTTTCGATTAATTGCAGTTATTCACAATTCTCTAGAACAATTAAAAAGGTTGGCGTAGCATAACAACAGAATGTCTTAGAGCAATATAAAATTTAGGAGCGAGGACAAAAAATTGGGAACCATTTTTGGGCAGAATCATAGATCGGAAATGGGACTCAGCAACAAACAGATTGTTCGAGCAAGGTTTGCAAGATCCTCGTGAAATACAAAAATTTCAAGAGATAATGTGCTTCCTGGCAAAGAGGTATCAATCTTTATAAACAATAGGGACAAGAGAAAAGCTTGGAAATGTACCTTTCGCAACGGAAGTCATCAGATATACGAGTGTAAGAATTAAAAAAAATATGTTGGTTGAACAAAGGTTGGAGAAAATAAAGGAAAAACAGTTATTTGTAGCAGTCGGACAAAGAAAGGTGTCGAGTGCAAAACGTGTAGCAGAGGAAATAACACATTGCTACACAAGCCATTTCAGAATACAAAGCAAACAGCGACCTACATGTAATGCCTCAAGTGGAAAGAATGAAATAGAGAACAAAGAAATTCAGACAACCTTGCTAGCAACAGCTCTGCTATGGGTGTAAGGAATAGATACGAAATGTATACGAACAGTATCCGAAATGAGGGACTTGATAGATCAAGGATCTCAATCGTCATTCATAACAGAAGAAGCAGTCCGGGCGTTAAGAATTCGCAGACAAAAAGCACATATTGAAATAAAAGGAGTACCTGACCTAAATCGGTTTAGGCTAATGGAAAAATACAAACACTGCTGAGACCACGGTTTTCACGCAAATTTAGTTTACCAATAGAACTAATTATACTAAAGAAAATAACAGAAGTCATACCTCAGAAACTCGTCGAGATTGTGAATATAGAGGTATGGAATAATGAATAAATAGAGAATCCAGTATTTCATAGACCTGATCGATATTTTATATAGGCGGCAGATGAATTAATAAAATTCCTGCTAGGAAAAGTAAAGAAATCAGAAAGATTAGTCGGCCAAGAAACAGAATTTGGTTGGATATTGTCTGGAAATATTTTTAAGGAAGTGCCACAACGAAAAGCAATGAGAAGTCTAAGTTGAAGACACAACAGAAGAAGACGATCAGTTAACAAAGTCTTTGGAGATGGAGCAAATTAATAGAGAAATGGAATTAGATGATGAGGACAAGAGGTGTGAAGAATGCGTCCACCACAACAAGAGGTGAAGACGACAAGTATATAATACGTTAGAGAGTGATCACAAAATATCGTGCGCGCAACTTGTATTTATAAATCAAAGAACCAAAGATTTACGTGTACGACGTATCTAAACTAAGGACTGGAGGGATAAAAAGAATTCAAAAATAAATATTATTCACATACGAGGGTGGTTTGACGGAAATCTAGCATAAGTAAGAAAACGACCAATTTTTTTAACATTTATTTTTCAACATAGTCCCCTTTTAAGACAATACGACTTTCCAACTTCTTCATACTTTCGGAAAAGTAATTTTGCTCGAGCTCTTCAAAATAGTGCGAATCATTTTCGGTCATCACTTCATCGTTTGTTGCAAATCGGCGTCCTCGGAGCCATTTTTTTTAGGCTTGGGAACAGGAAGAAGTCGCAAGGGGTTAGATCTAGTGAATACGGTGGGCAGTCGATCAATTCTTAGCTTAACTGGTTCAATTTTGCTTGCACGACTGCCGCTCTGTACGCGGGTACGATGTCATGATGGAAGAGAAACTTTTTGCGAGGCAAACCAGGGCGTTTTTTCTTCAATTCGGCGTCGAAACGGTCCAATAATGGTGCGTAGTAATTGCCCGTTATGGTTTTACCCTTTTGTGTATGATGTGTGTACATGCTGAGTTGATTTGTTCGCAGCCTCTGCTAGCTCACGGATTTTGATCCGTGAGCTCACGAATTAAGTTGCTTGCTTGTGACGCTCTAAAAACCAAACTAATTATTCTTTTTGCTTCAAATTTTGATGTATTGGATGGCAGATGTCAAAACCGATATGGCATTCGTTGTCACGTACCGCCATCTATCGAACTAGATTTAAGTCAAACCACCCTCGTATTTTAGAAACGAAATGAAGCCGATTTAAAAGCAGCATTTCTACTTCTCCAAGTTGATGTGTCATCTATTTTATATATTCATCACAATAAAATTATATTGAACTGGTACTATTCTACGTTAGTGAGTTTCATAAAGAAGGAATAGGACACGCTGACTGTTATTTCTGATAGGAAGAATAAAATTCAAATCGGCACATGAAACAATTTCTTGAGATAACTGCTGAAGAAATTTAGTCAACACGCTGTTGTTAAGTTAATTCGGATTTTTTTGTACTCAGACAATTGTGGGGAAAAGCGTTAAATGATTGCAGAATTTAAAGTGTGTTTATGTGATAGCATAAAAAGCATAAAAAGACCATTGTAAGGTGATGTAATTTATGTAAAGTCTATCTAATGGCAGATTTGCGGTGGAGTCTATAGGGGGCTTTAGTTACTTAGCTTTAATTATTCTTGTAATATTGTCACAGAATTGTTCTTATCAAAGCAGGATCGTAATTTGTTTACTTTATAACTACTATACTGCTTTTTATATTTCATTAAGTTTATTTTTAACATAAAAATGCTCGTGTATGAGATTATGCAGGGATGGGTAAGAATTCGCTTATCTTATTATTATAATAAAGTACTAAAACACTATAATGTTGTACGCAATAACATGTTTAAATAGTTTGGTTTATTGTTCTGTAATATTCATAACTTCAAATATATGCTTCTATTCGCGATTTTAATTTACTGATAATGTGTTGAAAAGCTAATTATATTGCAAAAATTGTTAGAATGTTCCATACAATTTTCCATTAGCAAAAATAAAAGATAAAAAGTCTCGAACTAGGTGTAAATTTGATATTGCTATTATTTGTTCTTCGGTCCCTGAAGATGACTATGATTATGAAGATGGCTATGAGGTAGTTGTTCAGGATGACTGGGTAGTGCCATCCTTTTCCCGGAGTTGGTGGGAGTGACACATCTCAAGGTGATGTTGGGGGAATCGACGCACCAGGTAATGATGGTGAGTCTGCGGGTTGAGTTGGTTCTGGAATTGACTTTGGTGGCTCTACCACAAAGCGCCGCTTCCGTGGACGACTTAGGCGGATGGGGCTCTTTGGGGTTGTTTCGGTTTAGTTGGTTCCTTGTGAATGACTCTTTGCAGCAATCTTATTCCTCTCACGACGTCTTCCTCGTTTACGCATTGGAGACATGGATAGTAGAAGGGTAAGTTCCAAACGAAATGTTGCGTTGAATAAGATTCATGTTTATGATTTGATTGTAGATATTATCTTTTTATAGTCTATTTAAAAATGACATATAATTAATGTTGAATGCAAAGAGCAGAATTCCCAAATTGCGTCACCGGATGCTAGATTGCGTGGACCTTTTTATATGGAATTCTCTGACGAGAAGTTGCTTCTGACAGGTTGGCTCGCCAGTGGCCTCTTTGCGTAACTCGATAGGCTCGATGGTCTGAAAGAAATTTCTGCTAGAAAATTTTAGGTAAGCTAGTATTTCGAGCAAATCAAAATTTTTTCCCGGTCCGTTAAAATATGTAAGGATCAATGTTACATTACTTTTGTCATGAAAACGTAAGTGGTGGTATTTTCCAAACGGTTGTAGTATTAGCTTTACATGACCAAAGCTTAGGGAAGCATTTAATTGAAAAAGTCTTCTGCCAAAGTGCGAGAGCCAATAACCAGTTAAATTCATCGAAAGCACCAAAAGGATACACAGCTTAACGCTTTATTTAAAAACAAATGGTGGAAATAATCGTTAACGCTTTTTCCAGCAAAAAAAAATTATAATAACAAAAAGCGTTCCTAACAGAAATCACCCGATACGAAAATATTCTATCTGTGAAAATGCACACATTCATGTATGTATAAAATTATGCCGCCGTATCTTGTCGGTAAAAGATGTTACAGCGCGGCATCCTTTTTGAACAACGCGCGTAAATGTCGGAGCCATTGAAAATATTTTCCAACACGCTTCGACAAGTTCTGTGATAATGCTTCCGCGTCAAGCGGAATTATTTGAGAATTTACGCGGGATATTTTATTTTTAGCGAATTAAATTTTTATTATATTAATTTATATTAAAATTATATTTACTAATTCAAGTTGATTTTATCGATTTAATTAAGCGTTACTATATTAATTAGTTGATTTGTTAAATCGTATATATTTGAAGAATTGAATTAGATTTGGTTAGTCAATTTATATTTCATTAGAGAATTACTCATTGAATTGATGATTTATTAGAGAAATGCTTATTGCAATCGTTAATTAATTGAATTAATGATAATACGGTATCAATGTAATATTAACTGTGCTAATTTTATATAATATAATATAATATGTTATGTCAATAATTCCCCCTCCAAATATTACAAACGTATACAATTTGTTTTTAAATTAGTGACATAATTTTCATTAACGTAAACTTTTCTAAAAAATATAAAGTTCTTTGGTTAAGGCACTCAAGTTTGACGAGTAATTGTTCCGAAAGAGTTTTCATACATCATCACTAATGATTCAGTTTATATGAAAATATAGCAGATAAAAGGCAACCAATTTGTCATTTTCTCTCGCATAATACGTTTCATTTCTTTTTTTTAATATAACCATAGTCTTGAGCAAAGAAAGTATTAAGTTTATGGCATGTAAGCGGAATCATAACAGGTGCAATTAATCTAAACAGAAGATACAATGGAATACATTATTAAAACTAATAAAAATAATAGAATTATGTTATTATTTATATTAATATTTATGTATGTATAACTCAGTCACGGTTTAATTACATGATTATTAATAACAGAACAATATGTTCGTGTTTGCGTAAATGTTCGTGCATATATTACTATTTAATCAATTTAAAATAAATAAATTAACATCATAATAATTTAGTAAACATTAATTTAATAAATCAATGTAATAATTTAATTTGATGTAACAGTAATATAATATAAACAGCCAAATAACTTCGTTGAAATTTTTTTCTGTCAAAACTTATAAGAAGCGGACGGACAGAAGAATTGAAAGAAAATATCCGCATGCAGCAAAATGATTACAAAATAACAAAAAACCATTAATGTCAAGCATTCGTACACATTTAGTTAGCTATGTGTTTATTCTACCTAGAGCTTTTAAGATTTTCGTTTGTGATTTTTTGTGAAGAGAGGCTTTCTTTTTGTTTCAACGATAGAAAATTTTATAGCTTCAATTGTTCTAAACGCCATCATTTATAAGTTTTGATCCAACAATTTCTAGGAGTTTTGCTAAGAAAGTGTCTAAAGTTTTCATTTTGGAGGATCTTCATTAGAAAACCGTTACGATTTTCGCCTTTATTATTTCAAATGTCATCTTTTATTGGTTGTTGTTCAACGTTTCTGAGAATTTTAGCAGAAGGCTGTACAAACTCATTTGGTGGATATTTGCACTTAGCCAGATCATTTTTTTTAAATATAGAGGACAAATGCATTTGGTTTGTTGCAAGAGAATGATAATCCTTTATGAAAATATCAGAGGCAACTTTTTGAAATAAATATCTAACAAAAAATATCTACTTTACTTTCTACAGTTTATTAAAAGTATTACTTTTAATCTTACCTGTACTATTTAATGTAAACTAGTTTTATATGTTTTATATGTAAACTTTTTATAGAAATTTTCATAATTCAGAATTATCGTTTAATGAAATGATTGTTACTGCAGTAGATTCCCGGTAATCCGATAAATGTTTTGCAAGGTGGTATCGAATTATCAAATTTGTCATACTATGGAGTGCTATCACCGACCCATTGTAGTTCGGACCCTATAGTGGTTGTCCGATGTACTTATAACACCGCTAGAGTGTATGCTGCTAGCCAGCAAACGGCCTGGTAGTTGCAGTCGCTCAGCGAACATAATGCCAGCGAACGCCATGGTGTTGGGTAAACTGTAGTGGTTTACCCAACACCGTGGCGTTCGCCACTTTCCGACTTATTATGCTAAAGTAAACCACCCGTCTCCCCTATTGCATGATACCCCGCTGTTACATGCTTCCGATATTGATATTGTTTCATTTTATTATTGCACCACTTTTATGTTTTTTTGTATATAACATCCGGTATGCATTGATTGGTTTATTTGATTTAATATTTGCTTACCGTTATTATTGACATGTTGACATTTAATTAATTGAGTATACATATTTCTTTTGGTTATATTTGAAAGACCAATAGACGGTTTTGTTAAAACGTTAATGCTGTTTCACTCATTAGTGAGTAAGTTTATTTCAGAAGACTCGAAGCTGGCTGTGCTCTCAGTAAGCCACTGAGGACTGATGTGACACCATTATCAGTTCCAGCGTGTGGTCTCACGTTAAACGGACCTGGCGCCCGAGACACGTTTTCCGGAGGATAGAAAGATTCTGTAGTATTAAGATATTAGTTTACGCTATTTTTATCTATCGCTAGAACTCTCCATTAGCAGCGTCGCAAGTGGGAGCCTGTTACAAGATGTATTTACTTTATATTTGAAAGCTAATGCCAATCATTTTTTTAAATAATTGTTAAAAGTAATTTAATCAAATTTGAACTTCTCTTTTTTCATGTTACAATTTAATTCAGTAAGTTAAATTATAGTATTAAATATATGTAATTACTGTTTTATTGGAGAATATAGTCTGATGATGATTCAATAAATCGACAGATCTAACAATATTAATTGGATTTTAATATGTGATTTAGATATATCAAATTAAATTTTTTTTTATCTCTAAATTCTTTAGAGAACCCTACGTCGGAACACGAATATAATAAATTACAAAATTATTGATGGGTAGGGATATGATAAATTTATACCTAATTTTAGTGCCGAGTGCTATTGTCCTATATTCTTTTATATCTCGTTCGCCAACCCGAGTGCAGTTTGTCCATTATAATTAAGAGAATAACATTTTATTTGAACAATAATTCGGTCTTAAGTTCAATTGTCGTGTTGCCTACTTCGGTTAGCATAGTTGTAAATGAATATAGAGAAATAAAAATATTTCTCTGGTATTTATTCTGATACCAGGGTTGCTGCTTTAATTTCGGGAACCGTAAACAAAATATTTAGAATTCAAAAAATTGCTTTTCAAAATATTCCCGTGACAATCTACGCACTTTTTCATGCGAATAAACTAGTTGTCATAACGTTGACTCCACTCCGAAGATGGCACACTCATCACGACATTTTTAAACGCTTCAACGTTTAGACTTGAAAAACGTTCCACTCAGGGCTGTCTGGATGATGCGAAAGTAATTCCACCTTTTGTGTGGTTAAATAATCAATTGTTGGTTGCGCTGTGTGGGAGCTTGCATTGTCCTGAATGACGCGACGTCTTTCATTGGTTTTTCTCTTTTCAGAGAAAACTTCTGGTAAGCAAATAGTTGCGTACCACAAACAGCATTCACTGTTCTGCGATTTTCTAAATGGATAGTAGCGACATGCTTTCGATACAAAACAAACAATCAATTTCTTCGAAACGCTCCGACTTTGAGTAACTTTTGCTAGATTCGCTTCATCATGAAACATCTAAACAGTGGATTATTATTTTGTTTCAAGTTCATAAGAATATATCCAACTTAGATCAGCACTAACGATGTCGTAGACCAAATTTGCTGAATTGTCTGAGTGTATCTATACAGCGCTTTGACTCCAACCTGTTTTCGACCTTCAGTTAAATCATGCGGTATCCATGAAGAACATATTTTTCTTACAACTAAGTGATCATGCAAAATTAATGCTTCAAATTAATCAATGCCTAAACAAGACTGAATTTCGCATACGTCACATGACGATCAATCATTATCATTTCTCTTATATCATCAATGTTTTCTGCCGTTCTTGAGGTTGTTGGTCGACCTTTACGAAATTCATCACTCAGGCTGAAATTTAAGTTCTTGATACCACCGAACACATAGTTGTCCTTGATAGACCTCGTCACCAAAAGTAGTTTTTCGATCATCCAAACAATCTTTTTCAATATTCTGCACTCGAAAATAAAACAGAATCATTGCTCAGAAATGCTCACGATTTAAATCCATATTTCCTTTCCGATTATCGTTACTTTACAATTTAATTGTACTCGAACTCCTCAATATATTAAACTTCTGTCACTGGTGTTTATCACAAAACAAATGACAAATTTTATATTAGATAACTACAGTGTTGCCATATCCTGAAATTAAAACAGTAACCCTCGAGTGTTGCGTAATTCGTAATCCGAAACTCATTCCTTTAAAAAATAATAATAAATAATATGAACTCACCTTGACAACAAGAGCCTTGGTTTAAAATCGGCTGATGACATAAATGACATGGACGCGGCTTTTTGAATGTTTTACAGCGGAAAAGATGAGCTGGTGCCAAAGAATTGTTTCCATCAGACTGAAATAAAGACAATAATTACACTGTATTTATATTACATCAAAAATATATATTACATCAACATGTTCAGGAGAACCAGGTTTAAATATCATGTTCTCAAGCACGCCACTATTAGAGTTTCTCAAAATATGGCCTTAAAGTTCATCGCATATATTCATAGAAAAAAATGGATATTTTTTCGTGAATGTTCATATTCAAACAATAAAAATAAAGACCATAAAAACATATACATCTTATAATTAGAAAATTAACTCTTTTTACGACTCCATTAATTTTATTATTCATGTACTAAAATTCGTATGGAAAGCACTCAGACTACAATGGGAATATTTACTTTTAAACATGGTTTTTTTCATAAATGGAAAACAGGTGACTTTATAATGATTATATTGCGTGATTTGATTATATTACGTATACTATTCGAGTTATCGAGGTAAAAATCAGTGTCATAATTTACCTCGATCACCTACCTGAGTATTTTGGAACCTGAATTAGCATTATTTTACTAATGCTTTATTGCGTTATTTTACTAACTTTTTAACTATGCTCTATATTTCAAAGTCATTTCTGCTTTCTTCGTATAAAATTAGAAATATTTTGCATTATGCCAAGACTCTTCCCGAACGAAATTTGTCCATAATCTCTGCTATATATACTATTTGTCTTGAGCTTTCCTTTTTCTCCCATACTAGGAGCTGGATTGGGGGAGTTGCAGACAAGACACATAAACCGTCGGTTGATGTTGTCCTATAAGCTCCAGTTATTGATAGCAATCAAATCCTTTCAGTCTACAGTTGTAGATTTGCCGTTCTCCCAGCATTCATTGATTTAGGCTACACTGGGGCGGCATATAATAATGTTGATTGCATTACCGAGCCCTTTGGCAGAACTTGGATCTCGCACTTTAGACATAAGGCAAGCTAGAGATGAAGCTCGGTTTGCTGTTTTTCGGCCACTTCCTGCTTTTTACGCCACTTCTTGTACATGTTAATTAATTCGCAAACCATGATCAATGGTTACACCTAAATATTCTACTGTTTCTTTAAATTTTATAGGTGATCCTCGATTAAATTTTAATAGGTGCAGCCTTCTTCTACCAACTAGCATAATGGTTTCCGTTTTCTTCGGAGCTAGAGTAAGAAAATTTGGTCTCATCCACTTACTGATATTCTTAGACTTTTATTAGCTATATTTTCTAGCTGTCTTAATCCTATAAATCTGATAAGTGTGACCCCATGTACCATTCTTGTTTCCAGAAGACTGTTGTACATAATATTCCACAGTTAGTCCAATAACGGAACCTTGTGGGACACCTCTGCTAAGGCTCACCCTAAATTGTGTTCCATTTACATCATATTGCAGATATAGATTCTTAATAGGAATCTTCCTTATAGATACAAGGAATCTTCCTTGTCTCTAGTGCACTTCCAAGATGCAGAATTGAAAGCGTTTAGGACATCTAACATTGTAGAGTTGACGTGTCCTTCGGGTGCCTTCGTTTCCGCGCTCAACAATATACCTTTTGAATCGATTGTTTACATTCCTTTGCAGAACCCATGATGTCCGTCGGATAGCCCACCAGACTCTTTCAAGCAAATTGCTAGTCTTTCCAGCAAAACGGTCTCTATTATTTTCCCTCGTATATTTAACAGACAAATAGGTCTGAATGACCTTGGCAGATCTTGTTTCTTATTCACCTTGTGTTTAGGTACAAGGACCATCGGTCTTCTTCTTTCCCCTATGCATTTGTTGTAAAGATTGAGAAGCATATTGGATATTGTTTCTTTGACGTTGGTCTACTCTAATTTGCTCGACGACACGGTTAATGGGTGACGGAAGTTAGAAAATGTGTAAATATGAGAATAGACATGAAAGAAAATAAATATTAAGATGGTCGAAAAAAATCGGATGAAACTCTGCATAACGTAGATTAAATATATCTGATCGATGTGAGACGGGATATTAGCTTCTTGAAGCGTAGCTGTTGATGATTAATTTTCATTTTAAGTTTTAAAGAAAATAAGCGACTTTCGATTCACTGGTGCATACTGCAACAAATCGTTCTTTACACTGCGAACTGTGCTCGCTGTCAAAAGTCAGGTTTGAATTCTAAGAGAATTATACTGATTGAAACGAGCGAATATGCTCGTTCGATGACAATCAGGCAAAGGTCTAAATGCGTCTGTCTGAACTGGTCAAGGTATGGCTTTTTATATGAAATTAGAGGTTTTAGAGGCAGTTTTGGTTGTTGCTGGCGCTAACTAGGCACGCCTCAGTTGAAATTTCTGCTAAAATCGATAGTTTTTCTTGAATCAGAAGTATTCTTTCAAATGTTATAAAATTTAAGGAACAATATCGCGTAATATCACCGCCAAGATTCTAAGCTTTGTGATTCTACGTCAAAGAGATCTCCAATCAGATTTAACGTGCCAACGGACAACGAGGTGCATTCCTCCTTCTACTGCGGATGATATCCAATTAGTCGGTCGATGGTGGCAATTTTTACGTGAAAAGTATTCAAAACGGAAAGAACGCATTTCTCTTTTCGTGAAAAATAGAAAAATCTGCTTAGCCTAAGGTAACACCCACAAAGTTCATTAAACTCATTAAAAGTTGTTTGTCGAAAATACGATATCATTGAAATCTCAGCCAGAGGACGCCAGATCAAATGCGCGCGATATTTATTCTCCATCTCGTTTCTCTGCAGATTCTCTCTAACACACGTGAATGCGAAACTTTGTTGGTAGCTTATTGCAATTGACTCAAACTCCCATTCCTCTTTTGACCTGCACTGCATTTTGTATAATATGCAGTGCATTGCAACGAGGCGAATCTTTTGCGAGCAGCTTTGACTCCTATGTGCACGAAGAAAACGTATGCTGCTTGGCGGTGGCCTTGGTCGCCGATTCGATACGCAGAGTTCGCTGACTCCAGGTATAAAAAGCTTGTGACCAGACATAGTACATTTTTCTGTCGTTTGAATTATTTTTAAATAAATCAGTGCTTGATTTATTTGTTCGACGATTTTTCTGATTTATTAAATTGTTACATTAATTGATGATGTTTGTTTATTGGTGATTATATTCATTTGTCGATTCTGTAGAGGCTAGTCGATAACAATGTTAAACTTCCTTTAATACCAATAAATGATTTGATTTGATTATGTTTTGTATAATATTTTATAAAACATACATATATTATATTTTGACTATTAAATACAGTCAAAATATAATATATGTCAAAATACATTATTTAGTAGTAAGTACTAAATTATTCATGACACCTCTCTTAGCAATGTACATCTCAAACCAATCTATATAATTCCAAAATGTTGGAATATAAAAAGAAAAACATTAGTGCGTTCCAATGCTAATATAAATGAATATTACATATGTCATAAAATTTTCCAGTAATGAGGAGTTATTGAAATGATTGAAATCGTTTTAGTAGCAATTGAAATTAAACTGGAATAACGTTTACCGTGTCTCGGTTTTCTATGAAAGACTATAAAATTGTCAAGTATATGATTTCCTATAATGCCTCAATGTATTTAGCGCAAGCAAACATTTCTTCTGCTGAACATAATTGCAAATCAGTTTTGAAGCTATAAATATTTTATTTGTTTAATGGATATTAAAATGTAGGCAATCATTTCCTAGTGAAATTATTTTCGTACAAATAATTGATCGAAGCATACCTAATTGCAATTACTATTGTGTGTAATAGTTGAAGTAGAGGAAGCCAGGGTTCTCCAAATTTTGCAATTCTTTGCATGCCTTTGCCGAATAATGCGATTTTGCCAGTGGCAAGTTTAGATTGTAATTTTGGAAGAAACTCAAACTGCTCAGACAAATATGAGATCTAAATCCTTCTATTGACATCCAGATAAAAATTTGCTTACACGTAATGTATACTATTTTAATCTTGCGAATATAAGTTCACTACAGTCGGCAAAATATTAAATTTTGTAGACCCAATATAACAAAAAAAATAATTCTTTTCAAAGATCTTTACCAAATATTTGATGAAATTGTTTACTATTTATTATATATGTTACAGAAAAAAAATATTTTGTCCATTAATACTGGAATACGAGTTATGATCAGACAATATGCGCTACTTTCAAATTTCGCAGTTTGTAGAAGTCTAACTGTCAAATTTTTGTTGATAGATATTTCCCCAAATTTCATATTGTTGATTTTGTCATATTGCTTATAAGGTTACTTGTGTTTTGGTGTTACGGCATTTTTTTACTTGCAAAAAGAATTTGCATTAAATTTTGTGATAAGAATTAAATAAAAGATAGCACAGTGCTGGACATGTTAAATGTTGCTTTTGGTAATTCTTTTACGAATAAAACAAGCACTTGTAAGTGGTACAAGCGTTTCTTAGAGGGTCGCCAAAAATGTTGCAGCTCGCGATCGTCCTGCGTGTCCTTACACATAAAAAACTGATAATAACATCGAAAAAGTAGAGAAAATAGATATGGACAATAACCGAATCACTATCAAAAAAGTTGCTACAGATGCCGCCATTTCATTTGGCTCATATCAACCTATTATTTCAGATGAGACAAGTGGCAGTCAAATTTGTTCCCAAATTGTTGAATATCGATCTAAAGCAGTGTAGAATTAAAGTCCGTCCTCACTCGTAAACGATGAGAACAATACCCCAAAATGCGTCTAATTAACGCTGGCTTAGGTCGGTCCTTTTATATGAAATTAGCTGACAGAAAGCTCATGTCGCGGAACCGGTGGCATCGCCCGCTAGATACATGTGGCTTGAAGGAAACTTCTCCTACAAAACTTTTACGAAGTTTAGAATTTCAACCAATGAAGAGAAATCTTTGGTCCGTTGAAATTTCTAAGGATCGACAATGTCTTGTTGACAAAAGCACAAGTGGTGGTGGGTGATAGCTTTATGCGACAAAAACCTTGGGGAGAATTGCATTGAAACACCTTCTGCTAAAATTTGTAGAACTAATAACCAATCAGAGAAGACTAGCAATTAGTCGATAGCACCAAGGGGTGAAACGCTTAACGGCTTGTTGAAAATATGATGGGTCAAATCAACGTTAAAATATTACTTATACTCGAATATTATATTAATTAATTGTTATTAATTATTTTGTCCTATATCCAACTAAAAGTAATCAGGGCTCTCTCAAACTCCCAAAAGATCTATTTGTCAATTTAGATAACATAATATGTGCCTGATGCATTAGCAGATCTCAATAACTCAAATTCACAAAACAGTAAATACGTTGAAAAGTCCGTACTACATATGTATGTTCTACAACTCCAGATGTATATCTGACTTCTACTTCTACTATATTCTCCTAAAGTCTGCGTTTGTTACGCAACATCGCCATACTGTCAATGTTGCCCAACAAAAGAAATTTCCAACGTATAATTCATATATTAATGTGCCAGTCATTAAGAAATTGATTATCCTCAGATACAGCCTGATTATGATAAAAAGAAAGATGACCCTAATATTATCAAAAGTCGAGTAGTCTGGGTACGGTTGAAGTATCCACGCTCAGAGGACGTTTTAGAGGCTGTCATACAAAAACTCTACATCACACTTACAAAACCTATATTAGGCCACTGATAGA
>WYDF02257097.1:0-19765 GCA_009867245.2 Adranes taylori
CTCTAAATTAACAAAACACTGCACTTCAAAATTGTCAATTTCAAATTATAGATTTCTTCTCCCCATATTCCCCACTGGAAGAAGGAAAGGCTATCCTACCACTTTTCCTGATTATATTTGATATGCCCTTTACTTTTTTCTCTTCTCCTCTATCTGCACTCTAAATCCACTTATTATATATCTTATAAAAACCGGACCCAGGAAGAAAACGAAGTAAGAACATTGTCTACACATTCCATTAGCGGTCCGTTGCATGTAGTTTTATCTTTCATATTCCATATACGTGCGTAGTACGTATAGTTATATGAAGGTTTGGGGTTCATGTTTTTGGCTTATTTTGAATTTTACCTTAGTAAACACTGTTATATTTATACCTTACCTTACCCATCGCCGCTATAGCTCATGAAGGGCCTTCCCAATAACATATTCCATGCTTCTTAGCCAAGAGCAAGCTGTCTCCACCCACGAACTCTAAGTTGTCGGTTCACCCAGTCATCTCTTCTGTGATCGACCTTGTTGTCTTCTTCCTTTAGGGTATCGATGCAATATCTGGCATGCCGCTCGTTTCCCCTCCATCCTCTCCAGGTGTCCTGCTCATCGAATTCTTCCTCTTCTTACTTCTACTGATACGAGATTCCTCAAACAAGCTGTACAATCTATTGTATGCACTAAGTTCCATATTCCTGGACTGGTACGTTGTTTTAGATTATAGCAGTTTAAAAGAAATAAACACTGTACGTTTGATGGACTACAATTTTTCTATAACATATTCTCGTGCAATAAGACTATTTTGAAGTTCTTTCAAATTGGGCTGGTTTTTCAAATACGGCCCATTATATCGCTATGCTAAGAAAGTATATAAATATAGGTGAATAGGAGAATGCACTACAAAGCAACAGATTTGAATGGGCAAGCATTATTTTTTTTTAGTATAACCTAGCTTAACCTGGATTGTATTATTTTTAATATTTATAATACGTAAATGATTCTACTCGCGTTCGTTATTTTTGACAGACATGTTTTGTTTGATTCTATTTACAATGCAAAATACTTTCGCATGTCTTTGTTCCAGTTAAATAAATTCAAAGATAAAATCCAGCGAACTAATGCATGAAAAAAAATTTGTCATTAGAAAAAATGTGGTTTTCTATTGTGGAAATAATCTTCTGTTAAATCGGTGAAGCGTGAAACGTCCGGCTGTTATGTGAATTAAAAAATGGCAATCTGGTCATGTCGGAGGGTACAGATGGAGTGTGCAGATATAAATCGCTATCTCCGAAGAGTCGCCGGCGATGACTTTCTCTAGTGACGGCGTATAGCCATCCTTTACCGCGTGTCGGCGGCAACGATACGTCTCCAGGCGCTGTCGGCGGTAGTGGCAAACCATATGGAGTCCACGGAATTCAGCTGGGCTTGACGGTGGATTCGTCGGTGTCGATGGAGTGGACGGTTCGGTATTTACCAGGTAGCGTGGGCTACGTCGGGAAGAGTAGAATATATGTTACTAGTCAGCCAGTATGTAGTCATCTCAGTGAATTGGTTCAGACGGTCGCGTGCGGCCGCGTTTGTTTTCCTGCGTTATTTCAAGATGTCAGATAAAAAGAAAAAGTGTCGACAATATTCTATTGACTATTTAAAATTCTGTTTTGTTCCATCTCATACAAATCAACAATTGCCAAGGTGTTTACTATGTCAGTACGTATTTTCTAACGTGGCAATGAAGCCATCGCGGTTAAGTGAATTTTTTTTAAAGAAACATCCTGACAAGAGTAATAAAAACATATTGTAATTTCAAGAACTTAAGAAGTCATCTGAAAGCCGTAATACTGTCAATTGTTTTAAGAAGATTTCAAGTCGGAACGATAAAGGACTAATTGTTTCTTATGAACCATATATATATATATATATGGAGAAAAGTTAATACTACCAGCTATACGTGCATTCAATAGTAATACGATCGGACAAAACCAGCAAGAGATTCTTCAGTCCCATTGAGCAATGATACGGTTTCAAAAAGAATTAATGAGATGGCAAATGATATCGAAAATCAACTATGTGATGAACTACAGTCCAACGAACTTTCATTACAATTGGATGACAGTACTTTACGTGATAATGAATCTGTACTACTTGCTTATGCACGACTTGTTAAGAATGACAATATTATTGAAGAAATGCTTTTTTCAAAATTACTTCCTACCAAGTGTGTCGGCAGTATTCGAAACCCCTGAAAACTTTTTTTCCGAAAACAAATTTCCTTCACTAATGCGATTGCTTGTGCTACTGATGGAGCACCGGCTATGGTTGGTCGGCATCGTGATTTTGTATCAAGATTGAATAATGTTGTACCAAATGTTCTAACAATTCACTACATCATTCACCGTCAGCATTTTGTCGCAAAGCCTCTTAATGGAAGACTTCACAAATCGATGAATATCGTTATAAATGTTATCAATAAAATAAAGTTCGATCCTTTGAATGATAGATTATTCCGTCAACTGTGCAAAGATAATGATGAAGAATTCGAACGACTTATCTTACATAGAGAGGTAAGATGGCTGTCGAAAGGAAATAGTTTGAAAAGATTTTATGCATTATTTGACACAATTGTAGAGTTTTTGGATGAACACAATGAATACAAAAAAAGTGGCTATGTGCTTCGAGCGCGAAGGAATTGATTGGATTAGGCTAATCTTGAAAACACCAGTGTACTCCTGTTTATTTTCGACTTCATACACATATATCGAAGATACGTCGCTGGAGATGGTGTCTTAAACATGCTTCGTTAAAAGAAAATTTACCTTAATTTATTGTATAACATAAAATTCATGATACTTTTGAAATAAAACATTTTCATTTCGTATTATTATTTGTTTTGAATAAGCGACATTATTTTCTTTCATATGTACATGGATATAATGTTAATTTATAGGTGAGACAGCGTTATCGCGTTGTTTATGCAACGTATATGAATTTAAAATGATGACAATAACTGTCAAGTACGTAACTATGGGCGCCTTGGACATTATAAATGATGAAAATAGGAACTTTTATTTTTTTTACTAGTTTGAAACTAAACGTACGTGATGATCTGTACCTCAATCTCTTCGTAAAATTATGAATGGTATACTACAAATAAAGATAAATTTTGAATTAACGAATCATGTTAAAAACACCATCACCTATGTCACTAGTCGGTTGTGACGGTTTTGTTAACGGCTTTTCAAACAGCATGATTGTCTTTCTGGAGCAATTATAATACGAATCAACACAAGTGCTGCCACCACAACGTGATTTTGAACAGTCTTTCGTAATTTCAACCGCCAGCCGACTACAATTTGTTGCCCTGTGTAGGGTGTAGATACTCCATTTTTGAAATCGTAAAAACAGCCACCGCACGTAAATCCTCACAAGTTAATTCAATTTGTTAGCCAAGAGAAAATTTTTAACTCCATGAAATCAAAACACATACAACCGCGTGAGAAAACGTTTCGAGGCTGTATACCGTATGTTGTCAAAACACCATAAATAATACACAATCCTCGTAAGAAAACACAGCAAGAATTGTATAGCACAATTTTATTGAGAAATATATATACAAAAGTCAAAAGTGGTAATAATGATTATACAATAAGAGTTTTCCTTCTATAAAATTTGTATCCTAAACTATGGCATTTTATTAATTGTGATAAAAAACAACCATATATCATTAACATGACTCATGTGTAAAATGTATAAATGTATATTACTCTACTTACATTTTGGACTACGTGATTATATGCAGTCTTTCACTAATGTTGATCTAATAATTATTAATATTTCTAGATTTAACGGTAGACTTATTAAACTATATTATTAATTTGTTATGATATAAGCACGGAGAAGATTGTATGAGTTTTAAATGAAATATTATAGACTATTTTAATTCATGAACAATACTGAGCGATTAATAAATTTAGTATAATAAATATTTAGCAAAATATAGTACTAGATGGGAGAATGATGTTTTAATGTCACTAAATTCTCACAAATGTGAAACAACAGTCGTAATTGTGTGCTGAGCATAAACACAATTGATAAAAATGTTGCAAAATTGCAAAACTATTGCCAGGTATCGAAAAAATAAGAGTTGAATTAAATATAATCTAGATGCAAGCAGGTTAATTAGACTATAAATTATATTCTAATAAATTCAAACTGCAGTAAAGTGCATTACAATCGAGAAAAACGTATTAATTCCTAGAATCCGAACTCAGTTTGAATGGATTAGAATGATAAAATAATTTTGTGATAAATTACGATTAAATAAAATTATCTAAGTTTAGAAAAATGTTTGAATTATGACCCCCTCCCCCCTCCCCTTTGGTCAAAATATTTTATTTTTAAGTTTAGCTCCAAAATTTCAATTATTTTTGACATACCGCAAGTTATAAATAAATTGCATCTAGGTAAATATTTTGGCCATCAATCAATGGTCCTTGTACTCCTTTGGATCTTGACCTTTTCACTCTCTTAAGAAAAGACGATTCAAAAGACTACAAAAAGAACTAAAACTATTAGATTCTAGAGCTTAAAGTATATCAAACTAACGATACAGTCTTGGTTCACCGAGCAAAAAATCGGTTTACGATCAGCTTTTGGGGTCTAATTTTGATTCGGGTCGTGTACAATATTTCTGGATATAGAATTTTTGTTTTTTCAATTGATTCCTCCAGTTTGTTTATATCCTTTTTAATAAATAACTTCGTTATTTTCAAAAACTTCATGGGCAGCTTGAATTGCTGAAACTAGAAAAAATTATTGTATACTCTAAATTGTTCTTAAAATTCAGGTTCGGACAAGACAATTTCTATTTATAATTCACATTTTCTGTATTGTCTTCCTCAACCCTTTCTTCATAATATTCTGAATTCTGCCAAGCTTTACTATATTTTATATATTTTCACTTTAGACAGTTTCAACAATATTTCTAGCTTCTTTTTATTGTATTTTCTGGGGGTTCAAAAATTATTTGCTCTTCAAAAAATTGCTATATTTAACATTATAATTTTCAACATGGCCTTGACAGATCTAGACTCTCACATAATCCCTGCTTTCACATTCAGTTCTAAGTTTTGCCTGCTGACAAACAATTTCTCTATTTTTATCTTCATACCATGGTTGCATAATGAAAACCTTTGCTTGCTTAAATTTAGTTAAAGTAATTTAGAAATTAGGTTTATTGTATTTTTTAAGGTATACGTTTTATTTATTAAATTAGAGAACGCTTTATCTGATTTATATATTTATTAACATCCCATTGTCAGCTTAGGGACTTAGGCAAATATACGTACGTAAAATTTTACGAATTTACCTCTTAAATTATTTTTTTATTTATTTACGGGATTTCGACGAACATAAATAATAACATGGACTCGAACTGTTATTTTTTCCTCCGCGATCACCCGATTAACCGCTCGTGGTTGTTTCCTTTGGGGATTTTGAAGGAACGAGTGTACGTCAACAAGCTCAGAACCACCCTACAATTGAAAAACAGCATTTGCAATGAAATCGAGGCCATAACCCCTCAAATTTTGAGAAAGGTTATGGAAAAGCACGTATGTGCTAAGCGGAAAATGACCACCACTTGCGAAATTTCGTTTTCACAATTAATTTAAAAAAACCCGTGGATATAGTATTAAAAACAAAAAGAATTCTAATAATTATCTACTGTATATATTTCACGTACTTTCAATACATCTAAATAATTCAAGATAACTAAATTTTATCCAAATGTTTTAGTTCTTTAAGCATTATTTTCTACCAAATAATGACTTGTATAAGTAAAATATTTGTTCTTATTCATATTAAATTGAATCCACAAAAGAATCAGGTCGTTTACTTAAGTATAGCAGATTATTTTAAATCAAACATTATTTTATTTCGATGATTGATTGAGGCGAATAATACATCTCGAAGAATACACTTAGCGAACAAAACGAGTTCCGCATAGAAGCAGGGAATAGTGCAAGACCAATGGTGTTAAGCAGAACAAGCTCTATGTACTAAATGGATGTGATACTAATTAGCGAGTAAAATAAACCGTTAAAAGGCATCTACTTTTCATAGCACTTGATTAGTTATGAAATGTACGCCGCTAAGGGGGAGATAAAGAGCTCTAGGTAGCGGACGTCAAACGGGGTAGGAAGACGTACAAATAAATAAATCACCGCTTATCATACTGCGTTCAATTATTGGACAAATTTTCTATTAAATTTAAAGAAACAATCAAGTAAATCGCGTTAAAATAATTGTGCTTAGAATAATGGCCGCAACACAGATGTAAGTGTATTTATTGTATTGATTGACCAGTTTCCGATTTTCAAGTGATTATCAACTTATGAATAATATTATGCCATTTATTAAAATATTATTGTTATTAATTTTCGATTAACTAATAAATTTCAATACACTGCATATTAATTTAATTTTTTTTTTTATTATAAAAATTGAATTGCCTGTCTTAATTAATTAAAGTGTTTGAATAATTTTCATCAGCAATTACATAATTGCTTCTGTATTGATAGCTGGGAGAGGGCAGGGAGGGGGGGGGGTGTTAGTTCTGTAAGCACGGAATTAATTTAAATTAAGGGGTACCCGCTACGTCCAATATGAACAGGAAAAATTGTTTCCAACCCAATACATTTCCCGATAAGAGCCTAGGAATAGATTAAGTTCGTAAAGCAAGATGCCACTGTATTTACTCTTTTCTGATTGAAAATTCTTATTTTTTCCTAAATATTTATGTACTTTTATTTTTATAAATAATGTATTTAAAGTATTTTATAGAGATCAACATACGTGAAATATGTTTGCTTAATAAATATTTATAATAGTTTTTTTTATCTCCCGATTTGGACTATCTTTTTCAGATTCTTTATCATTATTATTTTTAATAATAATAATGTAATAATTACTTTTAATTTAAAAGTTATTAATAACGTAACATCCTAAAAAATACGCATACAATCACAACATACATAAGTATACACATCACACTTAAGGTTAATAAATCGTATAAAGATAACTATTAATTAAAAATAAATATAATTACGTAGTTAAATGTTTTTGTTAAACGAGGCAGCGTTAATTCAATTTCGGAAGAAAATTCTTATATAACACTATATAATGTGAAAAAATTAATAAAAATATTTCATAAAATAACAAAAGCATTATGTGTAATAATATTAAAAGACCGGCTTTTTACTTTTTTTATTACCTAGCAGTGCGCATGTTATAGAAATATTTGTCTATGTACGATTTTTGTTTTAAGTACTAAACTTTGGTTCATACAGTGCAAAATTTTTGTAAAAGCCAATATGAAACATTTGATTCCCCTAGGAACAATCTGTATCGAAAAAGTTGAGAACCAAGGGTAAAATATCTTTGACACGCATTATTTGGTATAAACTACCCTGTTTTTTTCCAAATAGTATAAAACTTAATAAGTATAAAATTAATTTGGAAAGTAGAGCGCTGGATTATATAACTAATTCTTGCAAATTGTAATGTTCGGAATGTGACTATTATCTGCCGATGCTTTTCTAAAAACGGCGAGTCAATGAATAGAATGTTCGAAATCAAATTCAACAACCAGACGAAACGCACAACTGGACATATGTACTAAAGAATTTACGAATTTTGATTAATACCGACCAAGAAATAATTTACACAAAACCACGCAAAAAAATAATATCGTCAAAATAACACCAATTAAACGAGTAAAAGACCAACAAACAAACCCCAAATTGACATCTGATATACAACTAAGAAATGATAATATAAGAAACCAATCTACAAATTGATTAATTTATTGTTTGTTAAGAATCACGATATAAATTCTGGAGCAGTCCATTGAATAAAAATTACCAAACCAAATCAATAAATAGACGGAACAAACAACTGAACTGTTCAATAAATAAATAGTATAATTATACGAGGATTAAATTAGAATACCAATCATCAAACATCTAATTTTTGTTCGAGTTTATTCTGAAACCAACAACCGCGTAAAAATAAACTGGATATGTTCATGTCTCTAAATTTTCTATTTTAAAATAAAACATCGTAAACTACGCGCAGTCTTCAGAATTCTGACTAACTGGTGTAAAACAAATACTGCTTTTCATAATTGGCTGTTACAGATACCTCTACTTTTTCTTAGAAATTGTTCTCATAAACTATCATATTAAAAAAATATTTTATACTCCCAATATGCTTAAATGATTAATTTCTTCAGAAATTGAATATAATCTTTTGTTCTCAGTACATTGATCGCTACGTTTTCGCTAAATTTGGCCCAAAAGATAATGAGCAAATTTCATTGAATTCTCTTTAAAATTGCTTCATTTTGTTTATTCAATTCTAGATATTGTCAAATATATTTTAACAATCATTTTCAATAGATGCCAAACCGAAACAGTAATTTTTAATATTGCACCTACTTTATAATATAAAAAAAACGTATTTTATCATTTTTTTTTGATAAATAAGAATAAGGTTTATACCTTAAAGACTTATAGTTAAATCTAAATAAGTGACTAAGATCTACAATTAGATAATAATATAAAATTAAAGATTTATAAAAAAAATCACATCACATACAAATTATTATACAGAAAACTTATTATAAAAATAATTTACATAACAATATAAAGATATTTTCTACAATTTCCATGAGAACATTATTTCGTCAGTATCAGTCATAAAAAAAAACGATATTATAAAACCTTATGACTTCAAAGAAACCGAAAAACAGATAGATAACTAATAATAAAAATACAGTTACTAGGACCTGTACTTCCTCTGACGGCATTAAAAAAATTTAATGTCTAAGTTTGGATAAGAAAGTGTTTGGCTGTAGAATTGGGAAATATGTAGGATAAAAAAACACTGCAAACTCATCACTTTTGATATCAGCAATGCCTCACGCGATCATTGGATATATTGTAAATAATAAAAATGTAATCATTTTAATTTTATTCTACTGTATATAGTACTTTCAATACTCATATCTCACCGACAATATTCAAGATGGCCAAATTCTATGAAATGTTTTACTTATTTATGCATTTTGTTTGCAAGTTGGTCGGTTGAAAATGTTATTTAACAGTTTCAATTTCATGTTAACTTTGGTTCACGGAATAGAATGTGACTTAAAACATTTCAAGCATGACACTTTCATATTGGTACCATCCCGAATTTCTCTGTGGGAATCCAGATTAGCATAATTTTTGCCGACGGAAATAGTAATTTCTAAGTAGTTTTTATGCAAATTATCGGAAGAAATGAGCCGTATAGGAGCCGGGGATTAGTAAAATTTAGGGATGGCTTAAGGAAAGAGTACTTAAAGGACTGCGTGCCAAGGTCACCCGTGGAAGTAGGAAAAACGGCTTTGATTGGAGGTGAATCATTAAAAAGTGGAAGTATTTTTTAGAGAGGAGATAAGTGAGATAATTACGTGAGAGTACATTATAATAGCACCTTACTATAGATGGGAGAAAATTAGTGAAAGGTACTGATACGAATTTTGGCAGGGAGACATTGGAAATCTAGTGTAAGGTAAACTTGTAAAACTCCGAGCTTCATAGCCAGTGTAAGTATTTTTTTTTTAATATTGAAACAAAATGAGAAGCCGTTGATGTTGAAAAAAGATAATAAAATATTTATTTTTATAAGTGATTTATTAATTACCAGCAATTAGTTTTATTTTTAAATAAAAGTATACTACAAGGATTAGCAACTTGCAAGGATGTCTACCCATATGTAAGTGTCTATGTCAATTGATTTTTGATTCGCTAAAACTTGACCGCGCAAATATTAATTTTTATTTCTGATTTAATTTTAACTTTATAAAAACATTTAGTGACTTTATATTTTATTTTATTGAACATGTTTAAGTGATAATTCTGACTTATTGATTTAACTTTTTTAGTTCTTTTCTATTAGAACTATCCATTCTTCATTTATTTGTTCGCGCCTGTTCCTGCTTAAATAAAGTACTCAAGTTTGCGTTAGTATAGATCTATGAGCTATCAGGTAATCTAGTCGCACTACATTTTAAGTAACAAATAGTCCCATTTGAACCCTAATTTAAACAGAAAAGTTAAGTTCGTATGCGCCGATGGTATATTATTTAATCGCGACCAGAATTTAACGCGACAATATCTCAAAGCATAAGGTTATCTCTTATATGGATACGAGGCATACATGTACTCGGATGAATCCTCTGAAATGTCATCTGTGACTGTATTCGAGATTTCCAAATAAAATATCCAAAGTTGCAAAAGTCTGAACGACCTGAACGCCGACGACCCGGCAATGCTAATCAGCCACAAAAATAGAACACCAAAGATGACCGTTGCTAAGGCAGCCGAGAAAATGATGGACATTGAGCTTCAGGTAGCAAAAAGCAATATTGAAGCGGCGTAATTAGCTATTTAAAAAATGAAATTTAAATAAATGTTTAGCATACCAGTGTTATCGAAGCGTTCTAAGAACGGCAAAATATTAAATATAAAGGCGTGCAAAGTAAAACAATTCCTCAAAACTAAAACAACTATTGAACGAATTGAATTGATTAGACATGTAACAGATAACTAACAACATGGATCAACCTTTCGTTTATTTTAAAAATCCTGGATTAGCCCCTGGATCTGGTAAAGACATCTACGCAACAGTGTAGCAAATTTCATTAACATCAGTACGACCTGATTCATTTAATTATTGTATGACTAGACTTATACACGCATATTTTTTGTAATTCTTGATCCCTTCGAGCTTCAAAATGGACTGTTCAATGTAAATTTCAAAATCGAAATCTTATATGAAAAATAAAAATCTACTTACGTACATACAAAGAAAAATACCATACTGAATATTCTAAAACCCTAATGAAGATATTTTAATTCTCAAAACGTAGCCGATTTAAATATTTTAAATATGAATTAATAATTTACAGATCCCAGTAACAGTAGTTTTGTTATAAAACAAAAAGCTCGAATAACATACGATAAATGACTAAATATTTCATACTCTCTCCTTTATTGTACGTATTAGGTTGGATTTATGATCAGAAATGTTTACCATTTTATATTAAATATTGAGTATATCCATATTATTATATTTTCACAAATTTTACGTCAAAAAATACAAATGATTTTTGGACGGTATCCTGTATGCGGTATACATTCCATTTCTTATTTCTTTCAAATAAAACATATCTTCTTCAACAGTTCGTTAATTAATTTCAAAGTAAATTGTGCGCAACCCTTTAAAGCGAAATTATTTAAGCGGAACACAAGTTTGGACAGTCCACAAACATACATACAAAATTATGTTTTGTGTAAGATCATCGGATTTGGGATTCGTTAATGAAAACTCTCACTTTTAATGCTTACTAGGTTATGTTTAACAGATAACTTCTTGGGAGCATACTTTAAGAATAAATATTAGCTTCTTGGGTACTTGACCATGTTAACTTTAAAACTATTTTATATTTCAACATTGAAAAAACCATTTACGTTTAAAATCCAACTACTTTTCAATAGAACATGAATTTAAAAACTTAACACTAGTAGTCTAGTCTAGGACTGAATTCTTCACAGCTTAACTTTTCATAACACTTTTGTTAATACTTCATGATGCTATTTGAATTTGATAATTTTGAACATTATCAAATTGAAATAGCATCATGAAGTATTAATTACTTAAAATAAATGGACGATAATATGGTTTTGACACTAACATAATTAATGTTTTATATAGTGTAAAAAATTGCAAGATATTCCTGCCAAGTCAGCACGAGGTGTTATGAAAAGTTTAAGCTGTGAAGAATCCAATCTTGACTAGATTATTAATGTTAAGTTTTAAATTCATTTTAGATTCAAAAGTTACTGGATTTTAAATGTAAAAGGTTTCTTCAATTTTAAATGTAAAATGGTTTTAAAGTTAACATGGTCAAGTACCCAAGAAGCTAATATTAATTCTTCAAGCATGCTCTGAGGAAGTTATCTATTAAACATAACGAAACTAGTAAGGTTTTAAAGTGAGACTTTTCATTAGCGAGTCCTAAATGTGGTGATCCTACACAGAATATCAACAACAGGACGTGATACACAAATGAAAGAATTATGTTTGTTTCTCAAAATTTCAGAATATTTTAATTAACAGTATATAGATATAGGGTGAGTCAAATGGTACTATACATATCCCTAATACAAGGCTAAGAAAGATACCAAGTGAAGATTTAAAAAAAGTTGCCATATTTTTGTAATTTCAAAATTTACTATTCAAGTATGCAAGTAAAGTTCCCCCAAAACAGCAAAACAGGAGTATGAATAGTTCCTCATGTCTCACTCTGTGTATGCAGCCCTTGAAAGATCTTTCATGGTCATAACTGTCCGTGGATCAATTTGGATGCGCCCAACTTGAAATAATACATCATTCTATACAACCTCTATGAGGAATTAGTGGATAACTGGGTAATAATATAATATCGTCAGCCTTTATAAACAGAGCTACTGGCTTTCTAATTAATTGTACTAAGGTATTTTATGAAAAAAAAAAATGAAACGCAGAGTTACAATAATTTAATAATCAACTTTCAATATAAATTCGACCAAGTTTTGATAAAATAAACTATAGTTCAATATTGCAAAATTTAAAAACGAAAATTGAAATTAATTCGGCTTCAAAATGAAATATACATTTGACTTTCTAGTTTCAAATTATATCGGGCCCGAAGCATTCACCAATATTTTAACAAATGAGTCGTCAAGAATCAAGCCACAATATGCATAATCATTAAAATCGAGGTGGCAGTGGTTTGTTATGTAAAACTTTACAATGAACTCAAACAAGTTTTAGTTAAAACTCACTATATCCCGGGTAAAATAAAGCTTAATGTTTAAAATTAAAGTCATAACTAACATTATCAAATGGATATTGTTCAGTTTTGACACCAACTAATTTTCAACTAATCAGAAGCCCTATTTTGGCTGTGACGGTTGCATACTTATTACCTTATCTGTTAGTTTTGAGTTTTACGATATTCTTGAGATTGTGTTTTTTTTATTCTTCTAAAATTATACAAATAATATATTTTTACTTAACATGGAATTGGAACATCATCAATTATTCCCGGTGAAAAAAAGAGAAAAAGAACCAGAAACGTACAAGCTGCGAAAAAATCTTTAAGGTATGTATCGAATATTGTTTTGTTTTTTACTAATTTTAACACAAACAATGTCGATTTATTACCATTTTAATCTTGTCATAATTAAATATTGTGGGCGAGCTAAACTAGTTGTACAGTAGAAACTCGCTTATCCGTCTCTCGATTTTTCGTCACCTCAATTAACCTCAATTCAATAAATAAGAATTCCTTATGTGAATGTTTATTTGCATTACAGCATTCGAAAGAAAATTATTCATAAATGAGCAAAGAAGTTCAAGAAATGAGAGTTAGTTATAAAAAAAAAATGAAACGAAAACAATCAGAGCTCTTTTTTTTTCATATAAACAATACAATTTAATTTTGTTTATCTACATAAGAATTGTTTTCTGGAATTTATCTCCAGTCATTTCATTTCAGTCTGTTTTTGTTATTCAAAATCGAAAGTTGAATCAAGATTTTTTTGGCATATTTTTTTAATTACAAAATGGAACAAAAGTCGTCCAAACGTAAACGAAACGTTTTAGAAATCGAAACCAAATTGTAAATTTTCAGTTAACTTAAAAAGGTGTGAATGCGACTGTGATAAGTACGAGATTCAATGTCCCGCGGACTACAGTTAATGATCTAAAATAATGCCAACGAAATTCAGACATATGCATCGTGGATGGAGAACTTAAATACACGAAATAAGCGAAGAAAAGCTATGAAAAAAGCGGAAAGCGAGGAGCTAGCTAAAAAGCTCTATCTATGGTTCATCCAGAAAAGAAGTGAAAGGATACCACTGTCAGGTCCTATGCTTGTGGAGAAAGCACTCTTTTTCAATGAAAAGTTAGGTGAAGCAAGTATCACAGGTTGCAAGGGGAGCATAGGTTGGCTCACAAATTGACCGCCATGGAATCAAACAGTTAGGCATAGAAGGAGCGAAATTAAGTGGTGCTACAGCAGAAGTGATTCAAAAAATTATTGCAAATGGTCGAAGAAAGTAGTAACCTTACAATAGATCAAGTGTATAATGCAGATGAAACAGGTCTGAATTATTAAGCTTTACCATAACGGACATTAGCTTCACAATGTGAAAAATACGTACCTGGTTTCAAGATCGGATGTTGGTGTGCGTGTAATGACCACTGTAATGGTGTGCGGTAATTCAGCGGCTATTATAGATTCCCACTTGTAATAATCGCCTGTAATCCGCGTTGTTTAAAAGGGATAAATAGAAATGCCTTGCTTTATAAATATTACAGTAAAAAAAAACGCGTGGATGTTCGAAAAATTTTTAGAACCCGGTTTCATGAGTGCTTCGTACCTTTCGTTAGAAGAGCGATTGTAGTGATTGATAATGCCTCTAGTCATTCCAACTATGAGATGAAAAAGCAGCAACAGAGGAAGAATGAGAAGGAAAAGAAAAAGGACAGGAAGAAGAACTGAGTTCGGACGATGAATTTGTCGAATTATTGAAAAGCGACGACGGAACCATAAGCGTTTTCTTTTTTGCCTCCGAACACCACTCCGCTTCTCCAGCCAATGGACCAATCCGTAATTGAGAATTTAAAACATCGGTATAAAAAGAAGTTATTTCAAATCATCTTAAATTCGCTAATGAAGTGTTGGAACAAATTGTAGCCATTAATTATTAATCCTTCCGGCTCACCTCAACCTTCAGCAGCTGAAACATCCATACAACTGATTCTAGAGCCAGCTATTATTAAAAGTAGTGCTGCGAAAGAGGAAGAAATATGTTCAATATTGAACTCTTTTTTTCTACTGAAAACCCATAAACTCGGTTAAGTCTCTTTGATTTTCCGTCATCCTATCGGTCCCATGCCTGACGGATAACCGAGTTTCTACTGTTATTTTTTCAGATATGAGCGTAAAGGGAAGCCAGCGTACCCTGTTTGCAACTACAATGCAGGTAAATTTCTTTGTAAAACATTATCAGTGAGAGACATAACCATTTCATTCCTTGTTCTATAAGATGAAAGCTACCGCTTATCATAACCAATTAATACTAAAGTTGGTAAAAATTAGGAATAACAAAAGTATTTTATCAAACAAAAGCCAAATCAAGCTAAAGAGGAACAATTAACAAAGTACAAACCACAGACAAGAACAACAGGGTATTTAATCAGAAACTGCACAAGAGAAATCGTTCCTGTGTGTTTACCAAGCTTCGTTAATATTATGGACATTTCCAGGTTTAGAGTAAACAATGTAATAAAACAACTTCACAACGAGTGAGTTTTAAGAGGACGTTTTAAAAGAGAAGCACAGTTTGCCATTAGAAAGCAATTTGTGATGAAGTTCATCAATAAATTGAATTACATTATTGTCGCGGGCGAACAGGTCGCAAATACCTTTCAGCCGATTTAAATACGAGGGTTCCTGCTTTAATTTCGGAATATGGCAATACTGTAGTTATCTGATGTTTGACGCATGAGTATTTGTAAAATTTGACATTTGTTGTCAAAAACACAACTGACAGAAATTTAATATAATGAGCAGTTCGAGTACAATTTAATTTAAAAGTAATGATAATCGGAAAGAAAATATGGATTTAAATCGTGAGCATTTTTGAGCAATGATTCTGTTATATTTTCGATTGCAGAAAAGTGAAAAATAGTGTTTGGATTATCTAAAAACTGCTTTTGGTGAGAAGATCCAATCAAGAACAACTGTGTTGCGGTGGCATCAAGAACTAAAATTTGGTCGAAACATTCTTAGTGATGAATTTCATGAAGATCGACCAACAAACTCAAAACGGTAGAAAACATTAATGCTGTAAGAGAAATGAGAATAGTAGATCGTCATGTGACATATATGGAAATTCAGTCTTGTTTAGGCATTGATATGACACGATTAATCAAATTTTGCATGATCACTCAGGTGTAAGAAAAATATGTTCTCGGCGGATACCGCATAATTTAACTGAAGGTCAAAAACGGGCTCGATCCAAATGGTGCAATTGATATTTAACCACACAAAAGGTGGAATTACTTACCCACCCTCAATACAGCCTCGACCTAAGTCCAAACGACTTATATACATTTCCAAAAATCAATAGTGTGGTCAACGTTTCTCAAGTCCAGAAGATGCAGTTGAAGCGTTTAGAAATGCCGTGATAAGCGTGCCATCTTCGTGCAAAAAAAAATCGTCTTGTGCCCGATGGATGTGATGCACAAAATAAAAACTCCACTTTTGTGGCTGTGTTCATAGTGGTTCGCTAAATCAGAATCAAAACACATTGAACAAATAGAATGTGTATATCCTGTTACTGGTCAAAGTTTCATCCTCCCCCACCCCTCTGTCCTGACAGGTTCGTCGGCTTTATCGAGAAAAAAATCAAAAAACAAGAAGTTATATGAACCAAAGAAGAAATTTACGACATTATTTCACAATTTTTTAGAATAAAACAAGTAGAACAGGATTATCAAGTGTTTGACTTTAGACAATCGAAGAATGATGCTATGAAGTTGGTTGGGCCATGGCATTTTAAAATATCTAAATGCAAAAGTGTACATTATAAAAGTTGGAAAAGGAACAAAACATCAGAGTTCGAGGAGAGACCAATTATAATTTAAGCAGTGGTGAATCAAAAATTTTACTAAAACCTCGTTTACAGTGCCGTTATCTCAAGCCTGAGGAGATACCAGTTCAGTATAGTGTGATTAATGAAAAAATATTCGACGTACAAAAACTTCTTACGTAAAACATTATGGGTCTGGCTGATAATAGTGTCCAACTTCACAGTTTTTTGTACACGTAATTGATGGTGCAGTGACAGTAAGAAGGGTTCAGCAAGAAGAAGATTTAATAGTATGTGAACGATTAAAGGAGGTGCCACATCTTGTATATAATTTTTTTCTTCTTTTCAATATGACCACTTAAACGTTTTTTATTAATATAGTAATTCATTTAAATAAATTATTGTAATATGCTTTTTTGCTTTGTTATATAAAAGGGCCTTAATTGATAATTATATTTTTGTTTACCTACCATATTACTTCCCCAAATTTGAAAAAACTTGGACTCAAAACTAACAATATGTCAAGTCATGGGATGAAAATGATCTAAAGATTAGTGGCAAAACTAACATTATCCAATCTATAAATGCTTTTATTTCAATAATGCTATATAATAGAAGCATTTTTTTTTTCTTACAATTCATTTTGAGACGCCACAGAATGTAAGAAAACTATTTGCGAAGATCGAACTAGCAAATTGTCGTCCATAACGGTTTTTGGCAATTTCCCAAAATTTTTGTTTTCGGATATTGTGACTTGATTCTTGACGACTCAAATGTTTGTCAATAAGTAGATATTGTATTTACAAACAATTCATATTGAAAATTAATTACTTAATTTAGAACATTTGAAAAATTACAAAATATGAGACCTTTCGACAGTTCATTGAATTGTAGCAAAATTCTATAAGTATTATTTATAACAAGAATATTATTTTTATAAGTGACATTTTTTGCCAAAAGAATTTGCATAATGTGGTTAATATATTCAAAAACGTTAGCGCTATGCAAAACTGCCTAAATACTTCTTCGTTGAACTCTATTTGTTCTTAAAACGTCTAATCTTATTCGTGTGTAAAAATTCGAACTCAAAAACAATAAATTTATTGATAAAAACATCATTTTATTCTTTCCGCTGCATAGGACATTGCAAAAAGAAACTGGATTTTATGAGGAATTTATTAAAATACCGAAGGAAATCCTTTTCGGTGAATAAGATACTGAAAAACATGTTGTTTTTTAAATATTGATCAAAATAATCCAGATTTTTATTATTCCAGTATACAGAACACCGAGAGATATGTATCAAAATACCTCAAAACACATCCTTCTCGGCGTATAAGACACCGAAGATAATGGATTTTCTAAGATATTTATTAAAATAACTCAGAAGCCTTTACATTGTACAGTCGAAAATTTTCAGTGTACATAACAGCAAAAGGTTTGTATCAAGGTATCAAACAATCCTTTTCAGAAAACAAATTTTCTGACTACGAAATGGATTTTCACAATCTAAATGAATTTTCCCACAAAACAAAAAAGAAAGTTATATATTTTGATAAATACCTCAAAAAATCCAATATTGTCGGTATCCTAGACAGCAAACAAGATTTTGTAAGGTATTTGTCAAGAAAATCCTCAGCATTTCTGGAAAACCCAATATACTCGATGTTCTACACACCATAGAAAATTTTCTGAGATACGATTAAGAGTTGACTGTACATTTTAGTAACTGTCTCATTTTAGATGATCACTAATATATTGCATCCGTTTAGAGCGTAATGGCCCCTAACCCGATAAATTTATTTTATAATCAATAAAAGGAGTGTTCTTTTTTTTGAAGTAAAAAAGTTTAAAAGTTAAGATAATAAACGTTGAGTTACACGACGAAAACAATTTCCTGAGGTTTTTGATCAACATTGTAGAAAATTCATTTTTTGACCATGAGTTATAAAATTCTCTTTAAAATGTGAATAAATCATATTTCGTTCCTCATCACTTTTAATGATAAATGACAAAAACCAAAAATAAATTAATTGGCAAAAACCAAAAATAAATTATTTGAATGAATAGAATTACGCTGAAAAAAATAATATACTAGAATTTGTTTCACAATTCAACAAACATCCCAAAATCCCATTAAACCATGAAGGGAAAAAAATATAAACTTGCGAAAATTCATATAACTCGTATGTTTACAATATTAGCCCTCAAAAATATCTCCATTACCTGCGTTTCTTCACAATACACCTGTCATTTGGATTTTTAAAAGATTCATCAAATAACACCATAAATGGCATACCCGTACCTCTAGTCCGGTACTTCTCGATATGGTATCTCCGAAGTAACATTGAATCCTTCAAAATAATGCGTAAGGAATTCGAAAGTTGGCCTATTCTCCGGTTTTCCATCCCAAGTGCTTAGCATTATCCTATAAATATCGTCCGGAAGGTAATGCGTAGTGGGTTTGGCCATACGATAGCCTTTTTCAACTTGACTGATAACTTCGCGCCCAACCATGCCCGGATACGGTACTTGGCCAAAGGTAAAGAGTTCCATAAGAAGAATTCCGTACGACCATACGTCGGATTTTATACTGAAACGACCATATACAATAGCTTCTGGTGCTGTCCATTTCACAGGAAATCTATAAATTGCAAATAAATGCGTAAACTTGAAACCGAATAATTACAGGATGAACATAAAACTTAAATTGTTCTGATCATATAACTGTAGAAAATAGTACTCTTTCAGAAAATACGTGTAGATTTTATTCTGTATACTGTATTATAGTTTCAAGGTCTATAAAATTATATCAAAAAGTATAGAACTTATCCACCATAGTTTGTGACTTTTTAATGAAAATATGTAGAGACCTAATAGAATAGAATTTATTGTGTTATTACATAAAAATGCTTACAGTCGTCAATGTACAAAAATAAGAACATGTATACATATATGATATGTCTATAAACATATAAACATAACACATAAAAAATATACATACTACTAGAACCGTAGGTAAAAAA
>WYDF02257108.1:0-19764 GCA_009867245.2 Adranes taylori
CTTGCAAGATTTGTAAATTTAATTGAAGAAATAAAAAATTATCTCAATACCAAAAAACAAAATTTTGTTGAACTAACTGGTGGATTTGGACTTTATCACAGACATAATGGAAAAATTGAATTATTTAAACTTGGAGCTACAGGGAAAAGGCAAACATTTAGCTGAAATGATAGGGTCTGTAAACTCGTTTAAAGCTAAACTGGTTTTGTGGATATCACATCTGCAGAAGAAGTCACTCGTGCATTTCCCAAATATAAATATGGAAAAAATGATAGGCGACGATGACATTGAATTGTCATCATTTGTTATAAACTTTGAATTACTTTGTTGACCAGTTTGAAAATCGATTTCAACAGTTTAATATCATCGAGCCAATGGTCACCTTTTTTATCAATACTTTTACTTGCCAAATAAAAGTAACCGCAATAGCTACATATATTGTAGAGCTTATTTAAGTAAGGACAGAAGAATTGGAGCTAGAACTTTTGGATATTCAGAACGACATTGTCATAAAATCCAATGTATCAGATGAGAACTTGTGTAATATAGTTGACAGAAACAAATTTCCATTCTTGAAAAGAGCAGCATACAAAATAAAATCGTTTATTGGTTCCACATACTTGTGTGAATCATTGTTTTCGACAATGATTATCATAAAATCAAAGTAAAGATCTCGACTTACAAATGAACATATTGATGATTGCTCCCGAGCAGGAATGTCATCATACTTTCCTAACTACGAAGCAATTGCTAATGAAATGCAATGCGCATGATCACATTGACTTTGAGATTTATATTTTTTTATAAAGAATTTGTATACTATTATATACTACTTATTATTTATTTTACATAAATATATAAACAATAATTTTTATATTTTATTATTATATTCTTGGAATTAATTTTTTTTTGTGCATTATGTGCATTATTATCTAACTGTTAATTTACCTTGAAAAAACAACTTTTGCCCGCCGCCCGACCGGCATTTTAGAATGTACTCTTGGATGCTAAAAGGTTGGGGACCCCTGCTCTAAGGCATTGTTTGTTCATATATTTTTCATTTCATTTAACATATCAATATTCATTTTAATTGTTGAATATGCATAAAAATCATTTAATAATTTTCTAAATAATCACAAAATTCAACTTTCTAATTGTTGCTTATTGATTCATCAAACTAACAGGGGATATATAAAGGATGAGAGTAACGGTTCCCATACTCTCAGATATCTATAAACATGAATGTAATGTATTATTTGATTCCAAATCAGTTGGGTTATCTGTAGAATAAATACTGCGGCGCTAATACTCCAAGACAACTCCAAGAAGTATCTGACTATATTTGTTGTAAATGCATTGACATTTAAAACAAATGTTATGTTTTTCATATTTATATTATTTCATTATTTTATACATAAAATTTATATTGATGGCATTGTACATATTACATGTCCTATTAATAAAGAGGTCATCTGGACTAAGTAGTAAAGAAATCATACAAATTCATACAAAACAAAAGAAATCATACAAACAAAAGAAATCATGGACAAATTTTACAAGTTAAAAAAATATTACAAGAAAGTATAGTAATTAAAATATTTGATAAACACAATGTAACATACTTATAATGTTATTAAATTTCATATGTAATAACCAAAACAAATATATGTACAAACTAACATATTAGCTTATATTTCTAATACAAAGTTCATCTTTAAGAAGTATCTTTAAGAAGCTCACTCAAGGTGTCAACAAATATCAATTAAAATGCATGTATGTTCTATTCTATTAGTTAAATGCTAAGCCATTTTTGTTGTACATGCATTTATTCATTATTTACAATTGTATTATAAACGTTGATATATAATACTAATAACAGTAGATTTGGGCAACGGCCGCCGAAGGCCATGGGAAAATGAATTAAATATTTCATTTCCCCAATTAAATAAATATTTTGAGTATGATTCGTCAATTATAACAAGATATTTAGCATCAATGTTTTTGACAGTAGATTATATAATTTTTTGAGCATGATTTTTACAAATAAAGTAAATTAAATTTATTAGTAACAAGTTTATTGATTGAGGTATCAAATCCAAAGATTTAACTAAGTGATTTATCAAATATTCATCAAGTTGTAATTTATCTGTTGATATGGAAATGTCATGATTTTATTGACTTGTTATTGTATAATGGTGAACGGAAATAAGATTAGTATCTTATGACTTTGTTGCATGGCGTTGACTATTTTATTTTTGTTATGCTAGTGAACGAACATTTCATTTTATTACATGTAAGCATTTTTAAACGGCCAATACAGTTTGAAGGAGAATCTTTATTTTTTAGTCAAATGACTACATACATATATCTACATAATTTGTACATAATCACATAGTTAAAGTGCGTTACTGGAAAAATAATTATGTAAGATACCTATTAGTAAAAAAATAAGAAAAAAATCAAATTTTCAAGTTTTCATAAAATAGAATAATGCTACATAAACTTATGAAAAAAAATTATAGAAGGAATATTTAAAATCTATTGCACTAATTGCACGTGATTGGGGAATTTATTCTGTTTAGCTGCTTTGTTCTGCGAAAAGATGACTTTCTAATTGGTTTTTGAACAAATAAATGTTTGGTGTATTTTTAATATTCGCAGGCAAGTCATTGTATTTAACTATGCCTTCATTTAATATTTTATTTTTACCTCGATTACTATCCACGGGTATATTGTTTCTTATTCGTGTTTCATAACAGTGCATTTCTCTATTGTATTGGAGTAGATTTGCATAATATTCAGGTTCTTGAGATTTGGTTATTTTATATATAAACGTAAGTACGTTTAGTAAAACAAAATTATTTATATTTAGCCACTTCAGTGTTGCCAACATATTATTTATACTTGCATACTTATTTTCATTTAGCAGAAGTCTCATTATTTTATTTCGGTTTAACCGCAGTTTATGTATTTGCCCACGATTTGCGTTTATCGGAGATGGCATTAACGTACTATATATTAAGGTCTTTGTTCTATTATTTATAAAAGCAGACAAACGTTATAACATATAAGTTTTCTGTGATATTTTCTTTATGATGTGTCTATGTGTGTTAAATGTGAGTTAGTAATCTAGTATTACCCCCAGATATTTAAATTCCTCTACCCTTTCAATAACATTATTGTCCATTTTTACTATGATATTTGTACTTTTCTTACCGTTTACCATACTCTTCGTTTCTGACGTGTTTAAGTTCAACTTATTTACGCAGAGCCATTTACTAATGTCTTCTTAATCCTCCTTTAGTTTCATTTCAATCTCTTTTTCATTTTTACCTGAGATATATACGTGGGTGTCGTCTGCAAAAAGATGGATTTTACAATGTTTCACCGTGCTGATTATGTCATTAATGTATAACACGAATAATATTGGACCAATTTTGATTCCTTGCGGAATGCCCATATAAATTTCTTTTGTGTAGAAACCATTCTAATACCCTCTCCTTAAGACCATACTGACTGAGTTCTTGAAGCAACCTGTTTCTATCGACTGTTTCACAAGCACGTTTGAAGTCTAGAAAAACTGCTGCTGTAGTATTACCGTTGTCCTTTTGTGCTTCCCAATCTTGCAAAACAAAGCTGTTTCTGTAGAATAGTTTTTTCTAAACCCCGATTGCTCTTTTATTAGCAGTTTATTTTTATTAATATATTCCATCATTTGTTCGTATACAATACTTTCTAATATCTTCTACAACGTATCTAACATACTAGTTGGCCTCATATTATTTGCATCTGTGCTTTCCTTAATTTTTTCTATGGGTACTATCGTGGAACACTTGATGGATACTGGTAATGTACTCTTTTCTAAAATTAAATTTATTAAGTTTAGCAGGGCACATCCAGTACAATGAAAGGTATTTCTTATCACTTCTACGTTGATGAGTTCTGAATCATTTTTGTTTTTAATGCGAAAATATTGCCTTTCTAAGTGATTTAACTAAGTTTAATAACTGTTTAATTTCTGCTGCTTGAATTATTATAATGGTCGGTTAAGGATTGATTATCGTTAAGGATTCACGTTACCAGTAATGACTCAGCCATCAGAGACACGATCAAAACTCAACGGTCGTGCAATTGTTCGGCCTAGGTTTTATTCTACATCTGTTGGGCTAACTTGGGGATTATAATTGGAAATTCCACATCAATAATAATAACTTTAATAATAACTAGCAGTAGATGAATTACAGCAAGTACTGAGACATTAAGTGCATTCGTATAAAGTAATAAGAGATCCAAGTACCTATAGTGAGCAGGGGATAGCTGCGTGTACCCCATACGAAAATCCTCTCTCACCCACGTCACGTCGGGGGATAACCCTCCGCCTTGTTTTATACGTGGCATTATAAAAACGAGAATTCTGATTATTAACACCGGCTGTACTCAAAAGTTACTCCACTTTTGGCAGAATTTAGTCTAGCGTGATACTGTAAAGCAAATTTAAACCTGCTATAATCGAGCCAATGAAGTGAAAGAGCATTTACAAAGCTCACACTTGTTCACCATGTATCGCATGTTAGGCTCTATGGTATCCCGAAACTCTATCTTCATATTCTACCTTCATATTCTGCCTTCGTATTGTACCTTCAACTTAACGTGTATAGCGCCCCTATATCAAATTAACAAATATAATATATCAACAGTGACCACCCTCTCTACATCTTATTGATTCATCAAACTACTGTATGCATACAACACAGACCCTGTTTATTTTTATTTTAGATTTAGTTTATAACTTGTTCGTTCTGACGATGGTACTGTGTATCGAAACATATGTTAATAATAAAGTTGTTAAAAAGGATTGTGCGTTTTACTTGATTAAAAAAACTCTTCAAATTAATATATACTCAAACACAGTCACACTCACACATTTTCCACCATACATTTTACACAAATATTTTTCAAAAACCACTTTTTTAGACTAAACGAACTTCTGAAGAAAATCTTGAAATTGCTTTATTAAAATTATATTCATCATAGTTTTTTATATACAGAAGCAACTCTTGTGCATGAATAAATTTTCGTAAAAATTAATTGAATGTATTTCTTAGCTCAAGAGTTGTTTAGGCTAGCAATTTATTAGCATATAAAAGCATACCTGTTGCTATGCAGCAAAAGCGTATTTTGTACTCTTAGTATGCTATCTATCCGACAACGTAGAATATAAAATATTACGTGTAGTCCAAAATTTCTTTAATTGTCATTTTTAAGACACCAATCTGCAGAAAAAGTAGAAGACACCAAAATTATCATTTCAAAATGATAATTTTGGAAGAGTACATATTTAATTCTATTTTCTTCTCACCAAACCACACAACTTCGTTAAAGTAATTTATGAGCAATAGATAAGAACAATTAAAACGTCCGTTTTGATGCTTTGACAAAGATTCCTTTAAATTGTGTTATCGACTTTAATTAAGCACTATTCTACTATTTAATATTTGAATATTATAAAATAATTGGAATTAATTTCAAAAATTCTCCCTAGTTTTGGCCACGTAATCGTTTACATAAGGGAAAGTAGACATTTTAGTATATACTAGCAAAAGCACTATTTGATCTACGTACGAGGAACAGTCAGTAACAATCGGGAATCTGGCAACGCTGCTTATTTTTATGATCAGCGCCTGCGCTGATCATAAAAATATGATCAGCGCCTGCAACATATCAAGATGACGACGTTTTTGTCTAATTGTCAAAAAATATCATTCCGTGTGTACACAGTGGCGTATTAAATTTTGCCATCGAAGACAACGGTACATAGCTAGTTTCAAGAGTTTATATTCGGTCGTACTTTACTTCAGGATGAACTAAGGGAAGGTCGTCCTGCAACAGTTGTTGTTGCGGAGCATATTGATGCTGCACATCAAATGATTGAAGAGGATCGACAAGTAACGTATGATGAAATTCAGACATCCTTGCACATTTCTCGGGCCTCGATACATGCTATTTTACATGAGCAGTTAGCCGTAAGAAAACTTTGTTCTCGTTGGATACCCCATAATTTATCCGATACTCAAAAAGACGATCGTGTCAAATTGTGAAAAGCAATGCTGACAAAATTCAATGAATCGTGGATATATTCTTACGAACCAGAAACAAAGCAACAGTCGACACTGTGGGTGTTTCAAAAGGAACTTTTACCCACGAAAGTTGTTAGATCGCTAAGCACTTCTAAAAAATGATTGCATGTTGCCTGATGATGCCTATATTGCGTATTATACGTATAAACCTACGCTTCTTCTCCAGTAATGATGCATTTGATAAATGTTGGGTCGGATTCAGCCATACAAATCATGTATATTACGATACTCCTTCTTTGCATGAAATTCAGGTTTCTCGGCACGAGCTTCGCAGCGTCACATCAGAAGCTCAAAATATTAACTAAAATGTCTTAAACAAATCTACAAGGGATTTAGTCCTCTGTCAGTTGCATGATGGTCAACTTGCGGCTTCCGGCTATCATTTTATCGATGGCAGGCCGTCGACATCGAAAACCTATGAAAACGGTTTCGATGTCGACGGCTGTCATACTCGACGGATTCAGGACCACTTTTGAAGCGCATGTGCTACCCATAAACGTTTGTTTTCCATAGAGAATCGTTGCCTAAACATTGTACTCGCAATACATACAATATTGTCTACATAAGCAAGAGACGACACTTTGGCCCTTCCAATCTTGACCGCACTCGCTTGTCCCCTGATCAAAATATCCTCTAAATACGACAAATAAATATTAAACAAGCAGGCACTATGTCGACATCCCTGTCTTACTCGTCTGTGCGTCTCAAACCATTTTCGTTCCTTCATACATCCTTTTCACCATTCCGCTCATCCCTTTCGAAGTCCATACCTTATCCATTCTCTCTCATCATATTCCTGTAAAAGGGGGTTTTAAGATCAACGAATAGCAGATTCATCTTTTTTTAACTATCTCTTGATTCACCATGAAATTTATGGTCAAATTATCTTCAGTCCCTTTACCCCTTACAAAACGATTATAAGTAAACGAAAGAATTCCTTAATAGTGTGTCTTGATCTATTTAAGATAATACACTTTTCTACAAATTAATATATTATGAATGAACATTTCCTGAATATTAGCACAATTAATTAGTAAGCATATTAAATGTCTTTCTAATTATACCATACTCAACTTCGAGACGTACAGAAAAACGAAAATGTTCTTCAACTTGTGAAAAGGCTGCCTGCAATTAACATTGTGTATCGACAATTAAATGCACTAATTGCGCTAAATAAATGTAAATATATTCTAATTTACCTCGAAAATTATTATAAATATTTATTTATTAACTCCTGTTACCTGAATGAAATATTTTATTAATTAATTACTGAATGAAACATGTAGTGGGTATCCGGGTGTGCCCACTAGTTTAGATTCAAAAAATTTGAATAAAACGATCAGTGTGTTTTTATCTTTTAACCCTTTTGCTGCTACGTCCGTAAATAAACGTTTTTCAAAATTTCTTTTTATTTCCTAATCCCATAAATTTACGTTCCTTACGTTTACCAATTGTACGTGTGCCGTATATATATATACGTACGAGACGTTCTACGAACTTGTTATGCACGCTGCTTCTGTTATCTACTTCAGTATTGTGCAAACAACCGATGTGGTCGCAATGTTTAGTTCAGAAAATAAATAGTGAAAATAAGCGCGCTAAATTTCCGACTTTGTAGATTTGACCAACGAAGAGGCTAAACAACCGAAAGAATTGATTACTAATATTGACAGTGATGATAGAGATTCCAGCATGGAAGAAAGTGAGTGCTGTAGTGACGAAGGGGAAGAAATTGATTGTTCTAGTGACAAAGACGAAGAAAGTGGGTGTTCTAGTGACATACCGTTACCTAGAGTCAAATCACCAAGGGTTGTCAATAAAATCAAGTGAAAACAGTTTTAACCTATTATACATTTATTTAATAATAATAATTCAGTGTTAATAATTTTGGTATCGATAATGAGTCTTCTATTGCTGATTATTTTGAAGTATTTTTTTTTTGTCTTGCTGATAAATTGCCACTGAAATGAATAGATATTACAAGTTCGTCGGACAAAATTGCAGAAAAACAGTGATTTCGCGTCTAAATAAATGGAAAGGAACCAATTACAAGGAAATTTATTTGTTGATCGCTGTGTTTATATCACGAAATAAAAAACAGAAATTGAACGAGTGTTGGTCGAAAGATCCTCTGCTAAACACTCTAATTTTTCAAAAATTAATGTCTAAAGATCGATATTTATTACTTTTACGTATGTTCCACTTTTGCAACAATGATGATTTACAACCCGGCAATAGATTATATTGGACATGGTTAAATTGGACATGGTTCTTCAAGAATTGAAACGAAGCTTTCGCGAAAGTTTTTCGCCATTTGAAAATTTATGTATTGATGAGTCCCTTATGCTTTATAAAGGAAGACTCTCTTTCTAACAGTTTATAAGAACTAAACGACAAAGATTCGGAATTAAACTGTTTGTTCTTACTGATGTGGGAACTAACTATGTTCTGGACTTCATTATATATACGGGATCAAATACTAAGATCCAGAACACAGATCCGAATTTAGGAATCCGGAGCTATAGTTGCAACGTTGATGGAACCCAATTTAGGATTGGGTCATAATTTATATACAGATAATTGGTTTACCAGCCCAATTTTAGCTCATTTTTTAGACATCAGCAAAACTAATACTTGCAGTACTGTAAGAAAAAATCGACGAGAAATGCCAAATTTGAAGTATGCACAAAAAAATGGCAAAAATACAAGTGCACATACACAAAACACAATGGTTTTGTCTTGGAAAGATCAAAGCGTTGTACCACCGGTTTCTGATGGAAAACAGAATGCATAATGAATTTGTTATGTTTGCAATCAATCATTCGGGGAATCAAACAGAGAAAAGGAAGGATAGCCGATATTTTTATATAGATTGCGACGTGGGACTTTGTATTGTTCCTTGTTTTGAAATTTTTCATATTATGAAAAAGTTTTCATTGTATTCCATTTTATTTGTTCGGAAAATAAAATCATAAAATTTTATTATTAAATGCAAAAGAAGTATCGCGCTATCCTTATTTCGCAACTACCTCGGGTCTCCTTATTTAAGCGCTAATTGAACTCAATAACTTCTTCTTGTAGACTAAGCTCTTGAACGGTGAAGACATTCTGGTCGGATTAATCATATTAAGATCCATATTTGTGTTACGATAGTTTGTAGTTGACTTTTTAGTAGATAGTTTGAGGTTTTTTTTATATAAAACCTAGATGTTCTCTAAATCCATGGCAGCTGAAACTAGGCTTTAATCCCAGGTCGTAAAAAAACAAAAAAAACATACACACGAGATGTGCTAACAACGTATATGTACGTACGAGATTTTGTCGTATTCCATGATATGTTCCGTATTAATACGCGGGATACTTATTTAATATGCTTCTTACGTATATATATATATATACGTTACATGGCTTTCTTAACTCAGCATAGGTGGTTCTATTCATCATTCCTAACTCAGCAGCGAACGGGTTTAAAGAGTTCGATAATGGGGATTTGAAGGCTCATATCGAGATTTTAATTATATAAGCAAAAATACGACGAAATGCAGACTCGGGTAGCCGAGTGTATACATAAGGGTTAAATGCAAAGTTGTATAAAGTACTTTTATTTAAACCATTCAGCACAAGTTATGTGTGTGTCTGCAAATCTACTACTACCTTAATATGCTATAGAGTTTTCAGGGCATGCTTTTGTTGCACAGTATAAATTGTATATGTCTCATCGATGTATATGTATCATCTACAACGGATTTTCCTATGGATCACAAAGTATTCGATACTAACGCATGCAAATCCAATAGCTATGCGCATCTACGCTAGTCAGTTTCATCCCAATGAACCATTCAGGTTACGAAAGATATCAAAATCTATTATGCATGGACGTGAGAAACAAACAGTAACTGCCATACCTTTAAATATTAATCGAGTATTGATTTTATCAGCAATTGAGCTACTTGAACATCACAAACTATATTTAGTTCTTGTAATCTTTCATAAAACATCTAGGTTTTAATATATGAACACCTGAGTGGCAGATCCTTTCACAAATATTTCTTAAATTGTTGTTGTTTAACCTATTGTACTTTAAAATAATATTTGTAATTTGAAATAAAATTTATACTTCCTTACTTTATTTTTTGTATATTATACTATTTCTGAGCATTGTCATATAGAAATAAAAAATTATTTTATCTTACTTGTGTTTTCATTTTGTGAATTCGTTTAATTTTGTATTTGAACCTGTTTACTATTGTATACAATATTAAATGAGACCCCAAGCAAAATAAAATCATTTTTTATTTTAACCTGACGATGCTCATAGCGAAACCGGTAGTGTAATAATTAAAAAAAAAACTGAGTAAGGAAGAACTAATTTTATTTCAAATTTCTTAAATTCTTTACATTAGAACATTTTAAAAAAACTTAAAAGTATACTTATATCTATCACGTAATGACTGATTTTCTTTTATTACAGATGTGCAGAAGTTGAAGAAGCATTGTTTGGCAAGAACATAACATTAAGAGTCCTACAACACAAAATAAAGCAAAAGAATTTCCGAACAAAAATCAATAATATAATTGGCCAGGATGCTGGTCTGTGGCAAGGTATTCTTAGAGAGAGATTTGACCAGATATAAACGAAATAACAAAGCATTAGTTATTTTGAATACTGCAATATTACTTTAAATTAGTATATCATACTAAGAGATTTAAAATTTGTGTTCAAGTGGCAACTTGCCATTTCCTCATCATGTGTTATTAAATACACAAGCAATTCTTGTGCATAAATAAATTTGCGTAAAAATTCATTGAAAATATTTCTTCAATTCAGTTAGCCCAAGAGTTGTTTAGGCTAAAAATTGATTAGCATCAAAACGCATACCTGTTGTTACGCTGCAAAAGTGTCTTTTGTACTCATAGTAAGCTACCTGTCCAACAACGTGAAATAGAAAAATTACGTGTATTCAAAAATGTCTTTAATTGTCATTTTAAAAGCACCAATCTGTAGAAATGTAGAGGCCGATGTTGAATATATTTCAAAATGATAATTTTGGAAGAGTACAACTTTAATTCCATTTTCTCCTTTATTTCGCAAAACAACACAAATTCCGTAAACTAATTTAGGAACAATCGATAGGACCAATTAAAGCGACATTTTTGATGCTTTGACAAACGTTCCTTTTAATTTATCGACTGGTTTTAATTAAATACCATATTAGTATTTCATATCAAAATTATTGAAAATCGGTAAAATAATTGAAATTAATTTTAAAAAATCTGAGGCGGTTTGGCTATGCGATCGTTTATATAATGCAAATTAGACATTTTAGTATATACTACCAAAAGCGCAATTTGATATATGTAGCTAAATTTCGGGTCTAGTAATTTAGAGTTCAGACTACTTCGAATGCCTTTGCATTTAGTATATGGCGTTCTTTAATCAGAGTACTATTCGACAACATTAAAAAATCATTCCATTCAAAATGCATAAATTTTAATTCAAGATAAATTACAAAACATATAATTATTATAATCATATTATTATTAACAGATTTATTAGGCCACTATAACATTTATTTGATTCAAATAAATATTTCTGGTCTGGTTCCAAATTTCTAATCTGCATTACGAGTGGGAAGGGGTTGTGCTCTTTTATATATATTGAAGCGTTCCACCCTCGTGCTCGTCTACGCTTAGTTAGGATTGGGGCCCTCGCTAGCCGCCTCCTATTTATTATAGAACGTAGAGGTTACCGAGACTGTAGCTCGATCATCGGTGCCATCTCCATGTTCAGATGTAACTAATAATTTCCAATAAAACTATCCGTTCAAATTCTAACTTTTATTATTTATACATCATACAATGAGAATAATCACATTGGGGGTGGCACAATATTGTTTGTGGGTTGTTACTATCTTGTCTTAAGTACTGACCTTAAAAGATAACTTCTGCTATAAAGAGTAAATATAACTGTTTTTACATGGCCATAGAACGAACATGTTGGTTGTCAACGATAATATTGGGTTATGCAATGAAGCTTGTTGCAATGAAGCTAGAGATTATTGTCACTATAGTACTTAACCAATACGATTTTTCCCAAAGGCACTCCAAAAAAAGAGGGATGTCATGCATAAATTAAAAACATGATTATTACTTTTCGTACACATGTATACTCAAGCAACCGCCTTATACTACGGAAAAATCACTAATACCAACATCATCCCACTCTTGAGCCTGTACTATAAAATTGATACTCGACATTACCTATGGTAAGTAGGCTCACAGGTGAAATCGCAGGTGAACTCGCTGCAAGCGGCATCTCCCACGCTATTTGAAATGTCTCCTGAAACTTTTTTGACTACCACACATACTCTCTTCTAAGTTACATCACTACGTCTTGCTTGAGTAGTCCCCCTAACCTACAGTATCCTAATCTATTGTATTACAAATTAATAACAACAAGTTGGCAATAACATTACAATAAGATTTACATTTACATTTTGCCAAAGCATTTTTAGAAAATTTATTGTATTCACCATTTCCAATACATTAAACTCCAGGTATAAAAAAATGCGACCACTACCTAACATTCAGGGGAATCTAACTAAATTGCGAGACCTCCTGTGTCTCTGTTCTGCGTTGCTTCTGAGAAAACCATAATCCGTTTTCCCTATTTTTTAATGATTTATACTAATATCTCCACTTTGAATTATTTTTCATTTCCAGTTTTACTCATATAACTTTGATACATTTGTCTATATACTATAGCCTTCATACCGTAGGGTTTACACCATAACAATGGCCCTCTGTCTTTAATATATCACTTCATTAATCCATCATTTCATAAATTCGCCATTTCATAAATTCCGTAAATTTATCATTTCCATCATAAATTCACCATTTCAAAAGTTCATCATTCCATAAATTTCTCATTTCCACAAATTTATTATTTAAAGAATTCATCATAAATATTCATCATAATATTCACCATTTATTTATTTTTCCCCGCAGACGTATAAACCCATATTCTCTCCCCCTCCTGCTAATCGTTCTCGTGAACACCTCCGTAGGTAATGTCGAATATAAATTTTATAATCGACATTACCTGAGGTAAGCCGGTTTACTTTGCACAGGTAAACTCGCGGTGTGCAACAATATTGCAAATCTAGCCTGGTCTTAAAATTTGGACCTATTTTATTAAACATTTTAAAACAGTAAATTTATTAATGTTATTTATTTAAAAAAAAAGGATGAGAATTTTGTGTCCTTAATAAAACTAAAATTTACATTTTTATAATAATAATCTTTTAATTACCTTATAGTGAAAAAATCTTACAGTCGAAAGCAGAATAGTATGGAGGAGGCGGACGTACTGATCGCAAAACATGTGGCATGATTTATTCTTTGGTTTGTAGGCAGTTTTGTAAGTGAGAGGTAAAATTTCTTTCAACGATTCTAAGACGTTAAGAAGTGTAATTGGTCGATATAATTAAACATGCCAACGGTCTTTGCATAGTTTTGGAATCATGACCGTCTGGCCAGTTTTCCAAATGATTGGGACATGTCTATATTGGTTAAAAGTAGTATTGTGTCTGCAGAAATGTAGCTAAAATACTAGGAGTTTATGCATCTGATCAAGAGCCGTGTTTTTGCCTTGATTTATGGCTTCGGTTACTTCTTTTTGGGTGATTGAATATAGAATATCATCATGTTGAAGAAAGTTACGTAAGTCTACGTGTGGGGTGTGACAGATAAACAAACAGATCATTCAGAAGATTGTTTGTTTCTTTAAAAAAAATGTTGCCAGAAAGTATATTATTAGGTACTTTATATGTGTTTTCGAGATAAAAAACAACAAATTTGGCTTTATTTGTTGCGTTATTTAGAATTTGGCATTGAGCATGTTAGGTATGATTTTGTACAGTTTTTCACCTCTAAGTTTGTGAAATTCTTGTCAGAATTTCTTATCTTATTGTTATCTAATTTTGATTTGGCTTCAACCCAATGCTCTTCTCTATACACAATAAAATAGCGACGATTGAAAACTTTGAAGCCATTCATCTCAGCTTGGATGGCAGAGTTTCTATGCCTTACAAACTGGTTATAAATTATCTTGGTTCTGGTGTTATTTTAGTGATACGGGGAAAAGATAAGGGAAAATTTTGGTGTAAAATCAAAGATGTTATGAACCAAAGTGACAAAATATGTACCAACGTTTGCCAAAGATGGGCTAAATATGTCAGTTTCTGTGACAATGGCGTATATGCATTCGTCGAAACAATTTCTAAGAAAGTAGAATAACCGACACCAGGAAACAAATACAGTGGTTAATTTACCTGATAGAGAGTAAGTAGATGCAACATCAAAATGGCATGACAAAACAATTCTGAAATCTTTACACCATAATAAAATCATGACATTGTTAAATATACATGATACTTCAGCATGCAGGTAGTTAATATAAGCTATACTAATATGCAGATATGCAGATACTAATATGCAGATAGCTATGAAACCATAAGAACATTTTTGCGTGAAAATAACTAAACATGGTGGATACGACCCTGACACCTTTATTTTCAATCAATTAGAAAAGCATCTCAACTAAATGGAGGAAAAGTTACCCCGTGAATGGAATAATTCCCAGGGAATATAATAATTATTATATTCCCTGACAGATGCTCGTCGATAAATCCAGGAAACCAGCTTATTCAGAGTAACGTTAAATACCCTATACAAGTTCACGCTTGGTGATGTTTTAAGTTTAAGGAATTTATAAACTTGTTGCATTTTACAAAGAACCTTAACGTTTCCAAAATGTTAAAATTGCTGTCCATATTTGTATCTATCGAGAGCATATAGGGTTTTATAACGGAGTGCCTGTTACTATAAGGATTTAAGCCTTCCTTAAAGGCATGCTAATAAAATATTAGCATGCCATCGCAAAGTATTTTACGTGGTAAAATAAATATAGAAGAGGAACATTTTTGTTCACATATGTAGACGTGTGAATTCGAGAGAGATTGCATACGAGTGCGAATGCCACATGTTGTTATAATAAATAGAGAACTATATATAGATATGGGTGTACTGTTAATATTGTCGCTGACGCCGCTATCCTTTACTGCTCTCCACATATCGCATATTAGTTTAACGTCATAATTAAGCTGCTATGCCTATATTGATAAAGTGATGGACGCACACACACATTTAATCGTACGTGCGTAGAATATAACTGGTGGTGGTGGCTGACTGCTACACACAGTTGTGTGTATCTCTGTGTGTTTCGTGATCTAGAAAAGAGCGCTTGGATAGTATGGAAAAGTTAACTCCTGATTTCGAACTGACCAAGTCAGTCAACAGCGACTTCTTGCCTTCGCCATACTAGCAAACCCTACCAGCTAGCGGACAGCCACACTAGCAGCGAGTCATAGCTAGTTACAAATCCGAGCGACAGCAGTTTAAGTGTAAGCAATTTTGCGTAGCTTACACTTGTTATATTGCATGTGTTTGAATAGCTTTGCTTCTATCTCCTACCTATTCCTTTAACCTACTCCTATAGCGAAAGTGCACACTACTGATTTGTGGTTTACTATTAATAGTAGTCACTAGACTTTGTGAAGTATGTGGTTCACCTCGCTACGTGTCTCAATAGCGCTGATTCTTTTAACCACTACCTTACTTAAGTGTATATTTCTGGCTTATGGTTGACAGTCAGTTATTGTCACTGGACAACGTGACGTTTGTGGATCGCCTCGCTACGTGTCTCAGTAACACTTTCCTTCCTATATAACTAAAGTGTATACTTCTGGCTTGTGGGATTCGCAGTCAGTCGTAAGACCTAGACAACCAGACGTTTCTGGTTCACCTCGTTACTGATCGTAGTAATTCTTACTTTGAGCCGCCTATACCTTACCTAGAGTGTATACTATTGATTTATGGTGCACTTTTAATAGTAGTCAATAGACTACTCGACGTGTGTGGTTTACCTCGTGACGTGTCTCAGAAATCGTTTTTCGTTAGTCATGTTTTGTGTTTGAACGTACCACTACATTCCTGCTGTTGCTTTCCAGCTGTATAATTGATATTTGTTTCATGCTTTCCACGTCATTATTTTATCATTGAATTATCATTTTATATATCAGGATTTATATATTGCTTTGTTTATTTAACCGCCATTATTTAACCGCGTTTATTTAACCGCATGCTATTTAAACTAAACTGGAATTTTAATGAAAATCCTACTTTAGCCGTATCGCCAAAATTCGAAAATTTTCATCAAAGTATCTTGAATGCATTTTATATAGCTTTCCCTAAAAAAAAGAGTAATGTACATATAAAGCACGCAAATGTATCATGGTTTAGTACAATCGTAAAAAATATGAGAGCTTAATTAAATGCAATGAATGAATTGCTTTATGAAGAACGTACGGACTGATTGTGAAAAGAGCGTAACTTTTTACGTAACAATTATAAAAAAGTGTTAATTCGCAAAACAAACAGTCTATGACTGTAACTTTAAATAAACACTGTTTCAAAAATCCTGAAGGTGTTTGTTTCATGGGTGTACAGTTGGACCCAAAATTAATATGATATCAACATGCTATAAACCTAGCGAAAAAGCTGAATAGTAATACATACGCATTACGCTACGTTGCAAACTTCGTTTCGTCACAGGCATTAAAAGCGTGCTACTTTGCAATCTGCAATTCACACATAGCCTACGGTATATTATGCTGGGGTTTATGTGCATCTCGGGAATGAATATTCAGCTTACAGCATAGAGCAGTTATAATAGTTGCTGATTTAAATTACAGAGATGACTGCAAGGATGATTTTAGGCAATTTGCAATACGGACTCTGCCAGGCATATACATATTTGAATGCCTATTATATATGCATAAAAACAGCACCAACTTTAATAAAAATGAGGACTTTCGTTTGCACTACACAAGAAACAGGTGCGACTTGAGTAAAACGCATCGTCTTACAAAACAACAAAAGAGTTTTGAATTCGTTGCAATAACGAATACAAAATTCCAATAGCCATTAGAGCACTGCCGTATCATATTTTTAACTCGCAAATAAAACGTTTCCTCTTGGACAAAGCATACTACTCACTTGAAGTGTTTTTAAATGATAATTTTGATATAATGTGCTGACGACATGTGTACACTTATTTTATCTAATTGTATTGTTTATGGAAAAAAGTGATATTATAAATAACTTATATGTTTTTATGTGACATGTATTTATTTATTCATCCTCTTTTATGTGATAACACATGCTATTTGTTACTTTTATACGTCTATCTTTTACTAATATTCCTTTACTAATTATACGTCTAATTATCTTTCATTGATACCATATTAATTTTGGGTCCAATAGCTGTTTACATTTACTATTTAATTGTCGTGCTTAATAATATCTACAAATGGAGACATTGTAATATATTAAAAGTAAATAAAATTCTATCCGGATTCGGATTCGGATTCGGAATCGGAATCGGAATCGGATTCGGATTCGGTGAGTTTTTAAACATATACACGCCAATACGAATTTTCAACATAATATAGTTTTCGTAAATTTTGTTTCATGTTACATGAAAAAATAGCACACCCGCTTTTGGTGCACAGTCTGCAAAGCCACAAGAATCTCTTATCTTCGAGTTCTCACTTTTGTTTGCTTACAAAAATAAAATATATTTTTATAGCAATTATCTATTTGTCATACATGTGTAAAATTTACGAAAGTCCAGAATTTACATTTGTTTTAATTATTCTATTGCTTAAATACAACTCAAAAATTAGAACTCAGAAAAAGTAAAAGTAAAATACAAAGCATATAAATCTCGAAAATGCTGTAGATTATTATAGTAACAGGCTCAGTAATCAGACAACATTGTCGTTTTTAATAACTCCAAGCGGTCGAAATTCTCTTTCTTAATTTTAGATGTTCCATCACACAGTGTTGATATTTCATTAAAGGGTTTTCATTACTTCTAATAGGGAGAAGCTGCCACTCCTCAGTGTGCCGAAGCTTAAATTCAATCTTACCATCTGGATTGTAGCGCAGCACAGTGGGTCCCCTGCTTTTTTTCTGACCTAGTAGATGGTACATACTGCACTATTAAAATTTCGGAAAAACTGTGGTTTAAGTATTTTAACTGATAATATTCTGGCATATTTTGAGCTATTCCAACAACTGCCATTTAATCGGCAGCCACATTTATAACTTTATTTTTTAAATGGCTCATTATGCATGAGTGCATAGAGTTGGCTTCTATTTGCGTGTGACCGCGTTCGAGATATTTTTGGATTTTTGAATAACAAGCAGCTTACGACGGACATCAAAATTAAGCAAAGCACTGGATCTAATCGCATTTCGATTTTGACTAGTGCACTCATCACTGTAAAAAATTAACGGTTTTCCAGGTTGGAGGTGTCCTCTGGAACGGAAATTATTGTCGAAAATTCGTTAACTCCCTTTATTCTTTCAACTTCACTCCATAGGAAGCAATATACAGTACGCGTTTTGATATCAAATATTGTAAAATTATATACAGCTTACTTTAACTTACAATATAGACGTTTGACTTTTAACATAGCAGTACTGCTTGCATGTCCATTGTGTAAATGTTGTGCTATTACTGTCTATATCTTTCTCTTCTGTGGTCTCTATCATTTTTTGTTGATATATTGTATACCCCTCTTCTAACAGATTGCTTGCATTTTTACCCACACATAAATCACACTCATTTTTTTTTCTTTTAAATATACTCGAATTCATGTCCTTAAAATAATGGTCGAAATACGTAATTGAAAATGGATCAACATTTCTTAGATGACACCAATCCTTCCTGTCATTGAGGTTCAAGGTGCAACTTCTGGGATATTGATCTACAATAATGTGAATTCATCTCTGGCAGAGATTCAAAAAATAGTTTCAAACAAACGATTCTTTTTAATACTCTCTTCCTCCTCTTTTCTGTAATTGGGTCCGCATGTTTCCCGTTATCTTCATTTTCAACTTCTTTATCTCCTTTAACCGTAGTGTGTAAACCATACTTCTCGTCCTTTTGTTTCCTACAATTAACCAAGTAACGTGTTCACTATTCGCCTATTCCCAATGACTTAAGATACACTTTTGTGCAAACTTTAAGCGGTTCTGTTTTCTTAATAGTAAAACTATTCACCCTTTACATTTTTTTTTACCTCTTTTCTATCTTCGTGTCTCAGTTTCGGTTGATTTCATATTTTGCTGCACAAAATATTTTTTTCATTTCAGCTTAGTTTCCAGAAATTTTCAAACGTTAATTTTCTATCCTCTTCAGGCAGTAAATAACATTTTAAACTATCCTTTGTTGCTGAATTATGATTTTTGGAAGATATTTTGCACGAATATCTTTTGTTTTTAAGATTCGTTGTTGTGTTGGAATATTGTTTTCCCATTTCGCATTTTTAAGCGTCTTTCCGTCATACGTCTCGCCTACTTCTCTGCTTTGTTTTATTCTACTTCCTTATCATTTTGCCTTCTCTAACATGTCCTGGTTTCAACCGCTTTCTTTTAAAAACTTCTTCCTTTCAGAATCTTCTTCTTCGCTACCTTATTCTTCGGTAATCTGGTACTC
>WYDF02257119.1:0-19762 GCA_009867245.2 Adranes taylori
GCAGCAGTATCTAAGACAATGTTAGCCATATGGATCGCCAACCTTCGTACGGAGACGGCGCAATAAGAAGAAGAAGACTCATAGATGAATAAATCTAATACAATATAATATATACAATTCTATTTAGTTAGTCACGCTTTATTTACTTTGTTATTTTGAATGGAAGAAGAGAAATGGATCAGCCTATCAAATTTTGAATTATATTTAGAATTAACAATATTGTCATTCATTTAAAATCGCGCTTCAAGTCATATATTTGCAGTTAAAAATACTAGAACACTAAACAAAACTATTTAAACTTGTTATTGCCTTTCTGTGTTTATCATCTTGAAATTGTGTACTTGATTATTATAAAATTAGAACAAACGAATTCCTAACCCAACCCTGAATCTCATCCAAGAGCAAATTATGTTACAAACTGAATAAAATATAAAACGTAGTGTAATGGTTATAAACAAATTACGATCCTGCTTTTATTAATTCTTAACAAGTAAACCCGTAACAAGTATATATTCAGTGTTTTCATAAATTTATTATATCCAGGTGAAGAAAGAAATAACGCTTATCTCATATTTTTATTGTAAGTGTTTGGTGTTAATTAGTGATATTTGATGAATTTATGCAAATTCTGTATTCATTCCTCTGGCGTCATAAAATATGAAAGCGATTTATTTTAATTTCATCTACAAATTCTTCAAATAATTAGTTTTGTAGTAATTTCATGTTTATTTTGTGAATTTAAATTTAATTTATTCATCTGATTTAAATTGTTTTATAGTTTCTAGAGTGTAATTAAGATATGAAATCTGAAAGATCTATTGGCAAATAATAAACACTTAAAACTCAATTGTTGTGCCAATTCTTCTAAAATTTCATCTGATGTAGTTAACATTAAACACAGAAACTTGTGTGGGAAGTATAATATATAAATGTGCGTCACGTGTAGGTGGCGCTCTCAATCGATTTTCTTTTAGCGTCCCGGCGCTGAAAGCGTCTGTCCAGTTAAATATATGCCGCTACACATCCAATATTGCATTAAAATACCACCGAGAAAAACCATGAATGTAACGCACACGTACAAAAGAGAATAAAAAAACATAGTGACAGGGATGGATATAGTAAAACTCTGCTCGTAGTTTAGTTGCTTTAGTTGCCTCCTACAAGTTAAACTTAAGTTCTCAAGTTTATTTTAATGCTTAAAAAAACACAAAGGTGTTTATTATTGTTTATTTTATGTTCATGTATTACATGTTGGATTTTAATGCTTCATATACAGCTACATATTCAACATTTACTTGCAAAGATGAGAACTTTTCCATTTAGAGAATACTAGTTCATAATTATGATTATATCTATACAAATTGAAAAAAACTAGATAAGTCGATTTATTGCTAAAAAGGGTTAGCTGCTAAAATTTGTATCGAAAATGGATTTTCTGAGCTAAAAATTTTAATTTTCTATCAATTACATCAATCAAAATTTCTCAGAAAATCCCATCGACATTTGTAATAATGGATTTTCTTCCGAACTTTTGTGGTTTTTCTATAAATACCTCACAAAACCTTTTTCAGAGAACAGGATATCCGAAATAATGGATTGATTTAATATAAACACGTTTTCGAGGTTTTGAGGTATTTACCTTTTAGGATGAATATAAATACCTCAAAATTCACTTGAGTGTAAGAAAATCCATGTCGGTGTCAGAAAATTCATTCAACACATAGAAAAGGTTCTGCTGCTTTTTCGATTCGGTGTCCTACGTACCAAAAAGGATTTTTAGAGGTTTTGATAAATTCGTTGGAAAAGTCATTATCTTCTTATTCCTGTATACTACAAACTATTTTTCAATGTGTTGCGATCCATTTATTATAGGGTTGTACACTTTTTCTTCAAGGTCAAAGTACTTTGATGCTATGACATGTGCGTTTTTAAACTCGGTCAATCCCTCAAATATTAAAGTATCTTTCGATACAAGAAATTAAAAAAATATATTGCGAAACTTTTTGAGAAAGTGGACCCGAAAATAAAAATAAAAATAACTAGCACCCTGTATATATGTTAAATTGTGATTTTAGAAACAAATGCTTCAAATAAAGTCAACGGGCAACACCGCTTCCCATGAAACTTGACATCTTTTTTATTCGACACATAATACAAGATACTGTATTTGTCCAAACTGTCAGCCTCCTAGTTTGAACACGAAATTTCTAAACAAAAATAGAATTGCTCAAGAAATCGTTCTGCGGAATCATCGTCGGCATCTGTCTCCCAAATTTCATCTAGATCGGTACCATAGGGAAGGAGAAAACGCCCGTACGTACGAACGCCCGTACCACAGACACCGAACAATCAACCTTTCTTTTAATTTTTTGAATAAGAAAAAATTTTATTAGAAAAAACTTTTTATATTAAAAATGGTTCTTATGATCTCACTTTGAATAGCGTATTAACGGATTACAGTAATGGCAATACAAGAGACTACTAAGGTGAAATATAAAAATTGTTAAAACATGAATCGTATATCTTTCATATACCTATAGGTATTACATACCTATATGTATATGAAAGGTAATAAAACTAAAAATTTTATTTAAGGCATATTTGACAATAACAAAAGCACCATCTGGCGCTGAATGTAAAACACTAGGAGCAGGCAACAATTCAGTAATATGCAAACATCATCGATATACCCATTTTTTTCCCGACCCATATGTTCCTCATAAGGGGCCTAAGCATTCGCCATTTAATGTAGCATGCGCGAATGGTGAATGCGCTGGGATATGATGAGCAAAAAATTCGGAAAACAATCTGCTTTACTCTACTACCGTCGCCGTCGCTTCTAGATCCTAACGCTTTTTCTGCCGTTGTTCACTTGCAACTTACCCGGTAGCTCCCTTTCCTCTCCCTCAAATTACGCCATTGATAATAATTGCAAAGGCGTGCCATTCTATTGATGCCATTAATAAATAAATTAAATAGTAATGGATCACTATGTAAACCTGTGCAGCTCTGCAAGTAGCTGCAATTTCTTGGGAAACATAATTACCTGTCTTAACAAAATGCGTTTGAGAAATAAATATATGTTAAATGAATGCAAACTTTTTATTCAAAAGTTTCAAAAATAATTTTCTTGTAAGACATTAAGTTGGTTTCCTTTCCATTGATCTTTCTGGTACGAAGCAATTTGAATATTCGGCTATTATAACTTTAAATTCCTATGTTAACTGCGTTGTTAAACTAGCGTCTATAATTTTTAGTATATGTGATCCTAAGGCAATTTCTCTATAATTTTTAACCTCATTTCTACAGAAACCGTATTTAAATATTGGAATTATAAAGCTCTGCTTCCGTCTATCTGAAAAAGTACCCGTAGAAAAAGATAAATTGAAAATAAGTTTAAGAGGATTCACTCAAACCTCATATACAAATCTTTACAAATAGTGGGGTTATGCCATTGAACCTGGTAATTTGAAATTGGAATTACTTTCTTTATAATGTCCAGTCTCTTACGAAACGTATGGGCTATGAAGGGCGACTAAATGGTCACAATCGTTATGATAGCTCTACATACTGGATTCCAGATGGATCAGTCTTCATGGGCGTGACTAGGCGAAGATGGCCTCTAGCTTCTTAACTAAACACGAAATACCAAATACTCTAAAATAAATATCTATTGTTTAATTTATTCAAATCTAATTAATATTGTTTATTTGAATTAAAATTAATTTAATTCAAAATAAACAATATTTCATAAATTCAATTTGTATATAAAAACTTTTTATTTTTCATATACCATAAATAGGTATGTAATACACGTAGGTATATAAAAGATATAGGACTCATGTTCTGAGAATTTTTCCTGTTTCATCTTAGTACGTCTCTTGTATTCAAATTACTGCAATCCGTTAAACGCAATTCAAAACGGGGATCATATGGAACAATTTTTCATATAAAAAGTTTTTTCAAAAAAAAATTTTCTTGCTCAAAAAAATAAAAGAAGGGTCAATTTTTCGGTGTCTGTTTGTACGTATGTATGTACGTACGTCTGAATGTTCAAGAAGTTCTCTTTCACTATGGGACCGATCTAGATGAAATGTGGTAGGCAGGTGTAGACTATAAGCCCGCAGAATGGTTTCTTCATTTTTTTATAAATCAAATATGGCGGACGGAGCCATTTTTGTTTTGTTCAGAAATTTCCTATACAAACTAGGAGGCTGAAATTTTGCAGGCCTTAGAAGGCCTGTATTATTGCCTTGCAGGCCTTGTATTATGCATAGAATAAAATAGGAAGCGGTGTTGCTATGTTTAAAGCGTAACAAACTTTTTGAAATATCTCCGGAACGATAAAAGATAGGACATTTGAATAAACTTTATTGTATAGGCTACATAGAGCTCCTTCGATTTTATTTGAAACATTTTTTTTTGTAAAATCACAATTTAACATATATACAGGGATTGACTTGAAATTTTGACACAGCCTTGCATTTACTCCAAATAAGAAGAATATATAATAAAAATACGGGAAAGCGGGAATACGGGAGAACATATTCTTGAAATTTTTACACAATGTTGCATTTTAATACGCGTGTGTTTTTATATACTTAATACGGGAACACGGGAATAAGGGAAAAAAAATCTTGAAATTTTTACACAAAGTTGCATTCGAATACGCACGTGTTTTTGTATACTTAATACGGGAACACAAGAGTACAGGAATACGAAAATACGGGGAAAGGTAATAAGGGAAGACATATTTTTGAAATTTTGTTAAGCCAGATCGCTGGTCGCGGCAGTGCCGCGGATGTAATGCGGATGTAACACGGATTTGAACAGTTCAAATCAGTTCGAATCAGATCAAATTAGATAAAATCAGATCAAATTAGTTCAAATCAGATCAAATCAGTTCAAATTAGAAAAATTTGTTTGAAAAACATGTTTTAACATTGACTGGAAACCTCTTGACAAGTATAATTACGACTTTGCTCACATTTCGGGCGGTTGAACACCCGAAACTCCTGCCTGCGTACGCGCCTGGTGTTTCGAGGATGAAGGGTCTGTTTTTCTAGTCGCACCATATTTTGATATTGTCTTGGTTGGAAACTGGAATGAGTTTGAGGCATAAGGACCTATTTCTGTTTTCCGACATATAATTTTGTAACTCCGACGTCTTTGGTCTGTGCTTGTTGAAATTCTTAGTAATTGAAAATATCTTGTGAATGTATGCTTTCTATTCGTGGGTCCACATATGCAACCACATTGGCTCTCCCTGACAAATGGTGAATGTCTGACGTAATCTGGAAAATAAACTGCAGTTGATGTACTTGTAGAAGCATGTTATCGCTTTTCTGAGAAAATAAATATATTAGGGGTTTATGAAGTTTTTGTGAGAAAAATGCTAATGTTTTATACCGTCGTTATTTACTTGATCTAGAGCTGCCCGTACCGAAAAATCTGATACGTCGGCTGCCAGGAGCAATTTTGTATCCTCGTCCGTAGATGGATGAGTGAGCAAGGTTGCACTAGATAGTTGCAATTTACAATTTTCGAAAGCTTTCTTAGCCTCTCTACTCCAATTGATCTCAGCTTTTTTTTCTAATTTGACTTCTCTTTAAATATTCTGTTAATAAAAATTGAAGTATAAATCGTCTATAAAATTTAACAACCCTAAAAATTTTCGTTGATTGTCTTAGGCAGTGACACCTTGTTAATTGCTTCTACGCGTTCGTGAAGTGGTTCGATGCCGTCTTTAAAAAGTTGAAACCGAGAAATTGTACATTGTCCATACCGAAAATATATTTTGGGACGTTTATCTGCATAAAAAACTTCATTTAAATGAATTTTGTGCTCCTCTGTGCAATATGGTAAACCACGGTTTCGTTGCTGCATTTAATGCACGATAACCTCTATAAGGACGCATCCTCCATCCTTTTTGGACACCATGTGTACGGGACTGGCCCAGCTTGATTTTGAGAGACAGCAAATGCCCTGAAAATGCCATGGCGTGCTTATTTCAATGTCATGTTCTACAACCTTTCTAAACATATACTTATATTGCAATTAATACTGTTCATCAGATTGGATTTTAATGTAAACAAACTTTATGTGTAAAACCGTACACACATCATATATCAATTCATTTACCTAAATGACGTATTGTAATAACCCTCGATATAGTATATAAAACTACTGATTAGTTTTAATAAACGAGATTATCAAGTTAGCATTAGAACTGTGAGTTTTCCTCCAAACCACGTCGATCGAACGATACTGCATAGTAATTAGATTGAATTCTAGTTATGAGCTAATAAAGGAGTAAAAATACAATTACCCTTTTGTTCTTCCCTCCACACCTCATTCACTCCTCTCGCTGGCACCCTCATTCCTTGACACCTTCATTCCTCCCATATACTCCATCCTCTCCTACGAATGTTTAATAGACTGTCCTTAGTGAATTTATTGAGCGATTGATGCTTTAAATGACATAATTTCTGTCGATTTTTGGAATATTAAGCCACTAAAAATCGTGCAAAGAAATAATAAAAAGTCCCGAAAGAATTTGAAATTTTATTTACATTTTTCTAGTAATATATTACACAAATACAACAAATTTCTTGATTAATTTTCTTGTACTTAAGACTAAATAAAAGAGGGAAAAAATGCTTTATAATATTATTCGTAATAATAATAATAATAATTAATATTATATCATTGTTTAAATATTGGAAACAAATAACAAAGGCAAGTAAATGTGTTGTTTTTTAGAACAATCTGTAAAAAAATTATTATAATAAAATATTTAAATTATATAAACAAATCACCCTAAAAAATGTTTCGATAAGAAAGCACTAGCGGCGTAAAAATTATTATATATTCACAATTTTATATTATCACTTAAATTGCAAATTAAAAAAATTATAAATACAGCAGAAAAATTAATTTCCACAATTAATTGCCTAATTTTTTTAGCACAGTATTATTTAAATCATATTTATCTATAATACTGCACAAATTATTTTCTACATTAATTTAAAAAAAATGAATTTTCCATAATGTTAAACATTTTTATAGTCTATAATAAATTATCAAAAAAAAATTCAAAATCAATTATTTCATTTTACTACAATGATGTGTAGAAATTAAAGAATATTATCACTTAATATATGCTAAACAAAGAAGAATTAATTATCATTACAAGTAATTAAAAAATATTGCAGTTTTTGCAGAAAGATGTACAAAAATTATACTAAAAGTTATTACACATTTTATGTACATTTCAGCACATAATTGTTATTATTTTACTAAATTTTTTCTCTTAGAAAATTTTATCACATTACTTAAAATTGCTAAATGTGGTGAATATAAAACATATTATCACATTTTATTTTTCGTAAATTCTATCGAATATTTCAAATCATGTGTCATACTTTGTAAAAGATTAGCGAATTCCGATTCTGAGGTCGAATATTTTATTAAAATTGCTCTTCAAATTTCGGATAATTAAAATTCCTGAGTAAAAGACCACCATTATAATCAGAAATATGTGTTTTCATGAAATATGATGTAAAATACAGTCGAAACGTCGAGAGGTTTTTATAAAAAAAAAAATGAAACGGTCATCATTGATTCAAGAACTTTTATTTATTCAAGAACTTTTAATATGCGAAATTCGTACACCAAGGCCAGGAAATAAAATCTTCGAGAGCTCAATACAAGCAATACAAAGGTAATGCTTGTGGAAAACATATAGTGATTGGGAATAAGAAATGAGAGGAATGATCATGTTTGCATTATGAACTGATATAATCCAGTATATCTTTTTTTTCCGAATTACCTACACCGCACCAATGCACGCCGTGAAGACCTGCGAAAGAGTGGGAATGCAAGTGTGGATAACTTTCGAGCGGTTCGTGCACTTTTTAAGGGGTCATTACTAGTTAGAAATGAAAAAATATACCTTTTTGTGTTTTGACGTGTTCTGTAACTACAACATTTGGAGAATATTTCCTGAAAATTTGAAGTTAATACGATTGAAATTGACGGAGTTACAGGCATTCAAAGTACGCTCCGCTAGACCGTTAGGAACAAATATACGAAGGTGGTTTGACATAAATCTAGCATTCGATAGATGGCGTTACGTGACAACGAATGCCATATTGGTTTTGACATTTGCCATCCAACCCATGACTTCTGTCAACATTTGAAGCAAAAAGAACGATTAGTTTGGTTTTTATAGTCGTCGCAAGCAAACAACTTTTATGTTTTGTGAAAAATGGAAAGAGTCGAATATCGTTCAGTGAGTAAGTTCCGTCAGAAGAAGGGGAAAAACAGTACAGAAATCAAAGCCGAACTGGATGCTGTTTACGGCGAATCTGCATCGTTGCTAGCAACAGTTAAATTTTGCAAAGCTACATTTGTTCATGTTCGTACGAGGATTTTAGGTAATGGACCACCCAGAGCCCTCAAATATCGTCACTATACCAGAAATCGTCAACAAAATCCATAATATGATTATGAAAAATCTTCGAATCTAAATCCGTGAGCTAGCAGAGGCTGCAAACATACCAACTGAGCATGTACACGCCATCATACATAAACATTTGGATATGAAAAAGTTATCCGCGCGATGGGTGCCGCGTTTACTCACTATCGACCAAAAATGCACACATGAGACGGGTTCGGAGAAGGTTTTGGTGAAGATAAAACGTGATCCGAAGGATTTTTTCGTCGATACGTCACTGTTGATGAAACGTTTGTCCACTACTACACGTCGGAGACGAAGGAACACTCAAAGCAGTGGAGATAAAGGGGCGAAGGCCCACCGAAGAAGGCAAACACAACCCGATCGGCTGGTAAGGTAATGGTGAGTTTTTTTCTTTTTTGGCACGCGAGAGGCATTATTCTTATCGATTAGTTGGTAACTGCCGATTACTACGCAGCGTTATTGGACCGTTTCGACGCCGAATTGAAGAAAACCCGCATTGATTTGGCTCGCAAAAAAGGTCTCTTCCATCATTACAACACACAGCGCTCACAGAGCGGCCGCCGTGCAGGCAAAATTGAACCAATTAGGCTATGAATTGATCGACCTCCCATAGTATTCACCAGATCTAGCTCCTTGCGACTTCTCCCTGTTCCCAAAAAACAAAAATGGGTCGGACGCTGTTTTACAACAATCGATGAAGTGATGACCTAAACTTTCCACTATTTTGAGGAGCTCGAGCAAAATTACTTTTCGGCAAGTGTGAAGTAGTTGGAAAGTCGTCTTGAAAAATATATTGCCTTAAAAGGGGACTATGTTGAAAAAAAAATGATAAAAAAACAAAAATCGTGCGTTCTTACTTGGACTTGATTTCCATAAAACCACCCTCGTAATACGGCAATAGTGCGCGGGACTAAGGCCGTCTGTTTCTAATTGTTTTTATGTACCATGTAGTCATATATTATGTACCATTGGTGATAATGCAGATGTATTGTTTTCAATGCAACACACTGAAATAGATGACTCCATGTAAGTTAGAAAATGAACAACTTATTAGAGTCCACATCTATCTTGAAACTTTAAACCAGATTTTCAAAATCGGTAATCAAAATATCTCGAAAACTACTCCATCGATTTATTTCAAACTTTCCACATTTATTTTAGATATAATAGGCTAGTGCTTGAACGAAAGTTTTGTTTTTCGATATATAGTTTTTTTTTGACAAAAACAACGGATATTTTCACGAAAATCGAAACTTAAATTTTGAATGTCCGCCATTTTTTTCCAAATCAATATTTAGAAAATCTGTTGGTTGAACCACTAAATCTTTTAATATATCAAATAAATCTTGTTGCATTTTGATCTCAGATGATCCAGATACGAGCAGCGATGGTTACCGCAAGACAAGTTTTAAAAAGGATCTTCAGGAGTCTTCAATATATTTGTATAGAAAAAATTATATTATATTTATAAAAATATATTCTAACGCCTAACCCAATCACATAGCCTAATGCAATTTTAAACAAGTCTTATAGTTCAAGCAAAAAAAAAAAACATCCCAAAAAACACCTATTTTTCGACTTCCTGACTAAGTATGACCCTTTGATAATGGACCAAATAACATTGAGAATCACGGCGGTGAATATAGACAGCCTTTAGAGGAACAACATTGTTTTAGCTTGTTATATACTTCACGCTTCAATCAGTTTCAAAAAAAAAACAGTAGCCAGCTGAGATAAAATTCCATGAAAAGCAGACGAAAACGATTAAGGAAAACCGACAAAATAGCTTCTATATTTAGTATACAATATAAGTTGCAAGATATACCGTTCTAACAATGTTGTAAAAATTATTGTACGACGTTCGGTGCCGTTTTTGTCAACCCTCAGCATTATGAGTATTAAATGTTCATCAATAAGTATTTTAACATAATTCATCTAGCTTTGGTGGTCATTTTAGTTCGGTCTAATTGACACCAGTTCACTATTTATTAATTCCTTCAAACGCTCTTCTATGTACTGTTTATATTCATTACTCTCACCCCATCCCTTCCCTATGACCCTACTCATACAATCAGGAATTGCAGGAATCAGGAAGTGTCCACCTTCGAGTACCAAGTTGCCTTAGTGAACTCCATCGGAAAACTGTTGCATATTGTTCATTTATATTGCATAATTTATATCATATGATATAAATAATTATATAATGTAGCTAATTATGTACATTTTAAGATGCACACAGACGTCGTTTGGACCATACCAAATCGCGTGAACCAACATTGTACGGTTACTTTTGCCACACACTACGAACTGTATAGCACAGTACATTTAGTTGAATTTATGCGCTGAACATTGATGCCTCGAAAGTGTCTCCTTGTAGTTGTAGCGGTAATAGCAGTAAAAAGAAAAATCGTATAAATGAATTAAAGTTTGAATCAGGAGGCTGGCCTAATTATTTACGTATGCGACGGATGAAGCGATCTATGAGGAATTGTTGTAACTAGTAATATCGTTAATAGCCAATCAAAATACATATTTAAGGGAAGCAATAAGCCCCTTGGCAGACTTACTGCGATTTATTGCTACAGATAGAAGTAATGAAAACTTAAAATTTTCAGTCATAATCCCGCCTGAAGCACTAGGCCAAATTATTCCGTAAACTTGCTCCTGTACCCATCATTTTGGAAAATTTCAATTGATGTACTTATCTACGAAATCCCCCTCATAGAGAGTAAGTTTTTTATAACCATTTCTCTTGGCGCATTTTCGTCCACTTTTTAGTTTATTTACTAAAAAGTCTTAATAGGCAGTATTCAACATATGCTTTTGTTTCCAGCATATATTAATTTCAACATATGTTAATTGTCCAGGCATGGATTTTTTTATTGAAATTGTTTACAAATTAGTTAAACATTGTTTAGAAGCCATCGCTGTGGCGAGTGCGCCTATACGTAGTACTAAATGAACGATCAGCACACACAACTCTTTTTCGTACATTTCAAAAAATCTAACCAAATCAGATTTTCCGCGACGATGAAACCGTACCATCTTCTTCTCCACTCTCTGCATGTTTAGCACGCACGAATAGCACGCATGTTTAGTACGTACGAATCAATTCACGCGAATTGAACGAAGTCTATGGGCCCCTTTACAGGTTTTGCTCATGTGCTTAATTTTAATCTATAACTCAATTCGTTTATGCATTTAACTAACATATGGATACCTATCAAACTCCATTTAAAATGTTCTTGTCTTTCGTATATAGTTCATCTAGCTTTGGTGTTCATTTTATTACGGTCTAGTTGACATCGGTTCACTATTTATTATTTTCTTGAAGCACTCTTCTATGTACTCTTTATAGTCATTACCCTCAGCCCATCCCTTCCCTATGACGTTCCTCACACAATCAGCCGTTATAAATAAAATTCGGAGACCTGTGCAACTAGATATTTATAGTAGTTCTAGAAGACAAATGAACGAATTTCAAACAATTATCTAAGACCAACATGGCTTATAACTATGTTGGTCCAATTATCCAACATGGATTATAACATTCTGAAGCCTAAAACAAAAATTAGAAGGTAGATGACCGATGGGATGCTATTAAGATGAAAGGAAGGAGAAAGTCCGAAATAGATATTAGAGTTTGGCCAAGGAAATTGCTAAAGTAAAATATCTCAAACGTCAAAGTGAAAAGACGATAATGTTGACCTCCATTAATCCGGAGTTTGGATACATTTCGTCCTCTCCCCTCCTCCAGTTTAGATGTAATATACATAAAAGAATGGCCCACAAAAATTTTATCCAAAATATGTGCAATCTTCTGTATTTACGTTAAACGATTCCCAAGTTTTATCTTACTCTCAAAGATTTAATGTGTATAATTGAGTCTTGATACACTAAGCACACAACAAGAAAAGTCTCAAACGTGTGATTCTAAAGGTATCTTACTCCCTTCAGTAGAACTTCCACTTGTGTCTACCATAGTTGGCAAATTATTTGTCGCATCACTCACACTATCACCACCTCCTCCTCTTATACTACGTGCATCAGGGTAACTCTGAGGCCTATTATTACTAGTATGATTATTACTCCCTCCGGAACCAATTAGGTGTTGACGTAGTGCGACAACCATACCACCATCTGGCCCAAACAGATTTACTTCGAACAATAAACGATCGCGACGCGATAAATCCGGGGAACTGGTTCTCAGTGCTGATTGCTGTTGTTGTTGTTGTTGTTTTTGTTGATTTACTGGAGCTGTATCAGAAACGGTATTCTCGTTAGTTCGCAAAGAAATCAAGTCTTTTTTTGCCGATACATCAACACCCGAACTGGAATTGTTGATGCGATCATTTAGTTGTGAATTAATTGTATTATTATTATTGTTATTGTAATAAGATTGGCGTCCTTCAAGGTAACGATTATCCAGTAATGTGACCTACAAATTAAAAGTAAGAAAATATTTATTTATTGCTTAGTAAGAATATATTTTTTGATTATATTAGTTTTATTAGTGTTGCAGTGGAAAAAAGTAATTAATTTATAATGCTTTTAGTATAAAGTCCTTAGACATATATTATATGAGTGATACAATCCTAATGATTTCATATCTCTGACGTATGACATCTTTAACGCAATCAGTTACATACGCTAAACGCGATGTGAGTGTGAATACGGCAAAAATATTCTATTTTTGATTTTCAAATTTAAATTTTAGAATATTCGTAACATTTTTCATTATATAAATGTAACATAGTCATTATATAAACTCAGTTGCGTGGATACCAATTTTTGTCCTATTCATTCTATTTAGGTGATCGTTTTCGTTAGGTCTATTTTTTCTTGTCTCTTGTTAGTGTACATCATCAGTCTTTCCAAACATACTAGTATGAAACTCAAGCACAATAGTGTGATTTTAGACATTTGTAATTCATTTAAAAATGCTTGAAAAAAGTGTGTACAAGTGAATAATTAATGGATTCAGTGTCATTCTAGATTGATAACTGATGAGTAGAAAATAGCTGCCTGAAAAATAATAGTTAAGCTAGAAAAAAAATCAGATATAGTGAGTGGTTTTTTGTTATTATTTAATATTAAAATATATAGCGTAAAATAAATAGAATTGTGTGGAACGTAAAGTGGAATAACACAAGTGGCATCTATTGAACCTAAGGAGTATAAAGAGATGACAACTGAGAGAGTTACTAAATATAGTTAGGTATCAAAAAATAGTGGAAAAATTAATTACAAAATCTAGCAGAATGGGATCTACGGTTGATAGCAAGAAAACTTGAATAGAATTGTTGGTACTAAAAGAGAGAAGAATCTTAAATACTAGAAGGAGACGAAAAAAGATGATAGAGGAGGTTTGAGATATCATTAAATGGATTAAAAGAAATAAGTTGGAGTTTTTTTAATTGAAAGAAATTAAAGCAGAAATTAAGGTTTCTGGCTTACCAAATTTTATATTCTTACTAGTATATTGTCTGTTGTTACTATATTTGCTTGGATTTTTTGATCCAAGTTTTGATTTAAAAGAAAACCTTCAGATTGCAGTAATTTTCAAAAATTCAATATAATTAATTTTTTTTATAAAATTTTTTTTTATCAGTGTGTAGTAGAGAAGCAAACCAGTGATACTGATACGTTAATCATTAATTATATTACATCAATAAATTAGTAATTTACGATAAGTATATGTAGCTACCTTATCAGGATCCTTTGTTCCGCCAACCGTATGTCTTCTCTTGATATTCCTTTCCGGTGTTCCCGTTTTTCTTTTATTATACTTATTGTTGAAATCCCCATTTTTTCCAGCCAACCGTCTACCTGCTACCATTATAATACTACTTCCAGAATTCATTTCTCTACGCTTACTAATATTACATTCGGTTTTCTCCGTTTTCGTTAAACTATCTGATCTTCGTAGAGGTTTATTCAATGATTCCGACCTTTTCAATTTATTATTAGTCGCATGTAAACGTTCCGTTGCTTTATTCAGCGATTCTGACCGACGAAGACCGATATTTGCCGAAGCTACAACAAGGACACGATTAGTCGATAATTGACGATCATTATTCGGACCGATTAATGAGCTATCCTCATCTTTTTCCGGATCTAATCGGATTTCTTTACTTTTCTCATTCAATGAGTAGCAGCCGAGTTTCGGATTGAGTGTTGCATATTTGAAACTATTTTGTGTTGTGATTTTATGTAAACTTGGATTGCGATAGACTTTAGGTGAACTGGGAATGTTTTCCTTATCAATTAGAGATGAACGGTGTGATGAATTTGTTTGTTTCTCGGGTGAATCAGCGTCCGCGTAAGGAATGTTTTCAACTGAATGGAGAAGCGGATTGAGTTCTTTCTTTTTTTCGTCAAAGATTTTTGTCATTGTTGAAACGAGATCAACACCTATAAATAAATACAAAATAAAACATGTTATTTTTATAACTTTAATAAGTTTTGTTATAGTAATTATAGTGTATTAATGGTAGAAAATGTGCTAGTTTTTGTAGTTACTATAACACACAAAAGATATAATTATTATGTTTGGCTAGCTTGATTTTTAGTTGCTGCAAAGTAGAAGTGTTGCTTTGTGGTTAGTTTCAGAGTAGTTAATGTTTAATGCTATGTATTAAATAAATATTCAAATAAGAAGGCAAATATTACATTAACTAAAAACACTCTAGTTTCTTAACTCTTCATGAGGACCCGACAACAATTTTGATGTAATTAGTCCACTATTTTTTTAGATTACTCAAAATTTAAGGTGACAATTATATGAGGGATCAATATATGTATAAAGTTATCGTTTTTAATGACCTCATTTAAAAAGATCTTCTATTGAAGACAAGACCTTTTTCGAATATATTTCACGTAATGACTCCCATAACAATAGAATAGCCAATCACATCACTGTCGACTCTGACGACTATAATGAAAATATCCAAAATAAAAACCGTTTCATTGAAACTTTTCCAAATGATGAGTGTTGCATTTTCGCTTAAAGTAAAGTCGAGCTTTTTTAACTTATTTATTTATATAGAATAAAAGACATTTGATGGTAAAGTTTTCCGTCTTAAACGTTTTGGAAAATTGGTTTGGTTTTTGCAATTAGGGTAGGGGGATGAAACACATCTGAAAGTACACCTTAGAGCAGATAAATGAACGCAAGATAGAATCGGAACAATATACAGATCAGACAATAAATTATTAACATACAGGGTTCGAGGGAAGTTCTGTTGCTGATTCGATACGCCATGACTTCTAATTTTTTGAAATTTTTATTCTAAATTCACACAAAATATTGAAAATTAAATGTAATCTATGAACTTCAGCTTACTCTTCGATGTGTACTTTGATTACGGCCTAAAGTCTGGGAAGGAACGAGTTGCAAACTGCTCAAAAGTGCCATTGTGGAACCTTTGCCCATTCTCTACGAAGAAGCACTCTCAACCCGTCCACAATCTCATATCTTTTAGTCGACACTCTGGCTTCTAACATATTCCAAACAGAGAAATCCATTAAATTCGCATCGGGTGAATTAGAGAGCCATTGTTTCTCGGAAATGAAATGTGGAACACTTTTTTGTAAAAAAGTTTGACTCACTTTGGTTCGTTGAGACGGTGTTGAGTCTTGTTGGTGGAACGGCTTCAAACCGAATTGTTTACGCACCCACGGCAGTAATACACCTTCCAACAACTTTTTTCAATACTCAGTTGTATTTACAGTTATGAAAACCGCGGGTACGAAAACCAGCTGAGCGATATTTCGCGGACACTGCGGCCCGTAGTAGTACGTTTGCATGGTTTTGGGATGTGTTCGACACAGAAATGTTCAATTATCGTTTAACTTTCCTTTTCACCAAACGCGGTCCTTTTGTTTGTTTATCATTGGCTGAATGGTGAAACCTTAATTGAAGTTCATTTTTCAGTATGTGTCGATCGGAATATTTGCAGTTTTTTCGTCACTGTGTCGTGGATTTCATTCAATTTAACTTTTCACTTTCCGCACAATTTCTTTACTTGATGCCGACTCTTTTCGACCAGATCGGTAGCAGTCTACAACGATACCGGTATTGTTGTAATGCGACATAGTGCGATACACAAACATTTGGTTCACTTACAAATATTGTGTTCCCGAACGACAGAAATGTCATTTTTCAAATTTTCAAAGCGCTGTCATTTACAGTTTGAAATACACCGACTTGAAGTTGGTAACAGAACTTCCCTCAAATATATACATAAGTAATAAATTATAAAGATCGTAACAGTATTAGTTTAGCTTCGAGTATCTCCAAAACCCAAGCAAAATAAGAGCATGATAAGAGTATGTTATCAAACATTGAAGAGGACGGAAAGACTAATAATAAACAAAAAAAAATAGGATAACCCTGATTAAATTTGAGAAATTGAATAGTACAAGGCACAAATTTTTACTTACGCCAATTTCCTTATTTTTGTATATTATCATCTACTATTCACGTATAACTTTTGGTTTAAAAGCATTCAATTACTTTTAAAACAAAGAACATAATATTTTAGTCATCAAAAACCAAGCCAATCAAGTTGAGAGTTAGAGCAGAAGCGCAATACAAATAATTGCATATTATGCAACACTGTTCAATTAGTTTAAAACAAAGCTGAAAACACAATTATTTATTAAATATATTTACACAGCGAGATGTTTATTATTATTATTATTCTGATTGAATTTTAGGAGACTATCATCTTCTCTTATTATATTTTTGTTGTAGAATTGTTCGAGAGATGGCATCAGTTGAAGCACTACCACTTCGTGTTCGTGGTGGTCTTTGTGGTGGAGGGGAGAGTTGTTGCTGTTGTAAAAATTTGGTTGGTGCATGGCCAGAATTCACAATTGGGGAAGTGGGAGGACGAACTGAACGCCATCCACGTGGAGGTGCAATTGGATGAGAAGTGTTCGCTACTGATGTAAGTAAAAAATTTGTTGATATACGATCTTTTAATAGTGTAAGCTGTATTAAGATGTAATACTTACCATCATCTAAATTTGATTGAAGTTTATTTAAGGAATCAAAGGAACCAGTCTTTGGTATAGTATCATTCTGGAAAATAAAAATTATTTAAGATTAAAAGTAACGTAATTAAATAAAATATATGTTCCAAACACAAAGAAAATTGAAATTAGAAACTTACACATACGCCATTTTTTCCAATATTAATATTTCTATGATCTCTATTCGTGCTGCCATCCTTAAAACTATTCACACTTTCCATAGATCCACATCGTTTAAGTGAAGTTTGTCCATCTTTCATAAAATGGACACCATATTGGTTATTATTAGCTGTCTGACTACGATTGTTGCTTGTTTTATGGAAATTAGAGCCTATCGCTTTATAGTGTCTAAGAGAGGCATCATTGGTTCGATTTTGAGACTTGCCACCGTCGTGTGCGCTTTGGAGTTGAGCGCTAAAACAGTAATTTGCCTCATGATCTAACTTTTATTAAATTCAGAATATTAAAATATTAGTTATTTTAAGCTCTTTTTTAATTATAATAATGGATAATACCATCTACTTATACGGTTTGTATGGGTTAGATTCCCTTGATTTCTAAAACTAGAAATAGCACCCTACGAAGTCAAAAGCTTAAACTCAAGCTTGAACTCAAAAGACTTTACCCATTTGTGAAAACTCTTTCTTTCGAATTTACCATTGTATTGGCTGCAGTAAAAGAATATCTTCCGTTTCCTTCCCAATGAATGTTACCACAAACTAAATTTGGAAGAGATAGTTATGTTAGAATGGGGCCTATGGGGTTTCTTGTGTATAAAGTAAAACTTAATATGATGGATAACAAATTAGTTGTGAAAATTGGTAAGCCGGCCAACCTCCAGCATAATGCGTTTTCAATTGACTAACGGTACAATGGTAAAACTCCGAAACGAGCGCTCGTCGTTAGATAGTTTATTTAAACTGCAAATAAGATCTAAAGGTTACATAAATTGACAACATTTTATAACTATCAAACCTTATGTGATATATTTAGAATAAATGAATATGAAGTTTTGCTCAGATGTATCTAAAATAAAACAATAAGATTACCTTTTCGTGTCGGTATTTGTATTACCATCACTGCTAATAGCAAAAACATTAGAAGCACTATGAGTTTTAGTAATCGGATTTTTCATGTGATTTTCGGAGAGCGAAGGTGAGTCGCTTTCGAATTGACTATGACGATACACAGATAATGAATGGCGTGCATTTGGCTGTTGTGATTGATGTTGATTATTATTTCTTTGATGTTGGTAGCCATGAAGAAAACTATTGATGTTATTTACGGATGATGAGTGCTGAGTGTTAGTGGTTGAAGGTGCTACACGCATTTCTGAAATATATACAGATATTCCACATCTTCAAAATTGTCTCAAATAAAACATTTTTTATTTCAAATACACAATCAAATAAAAGTATTTTTTCTATATAAGGGATTCCAAGAGTATTGAAACGGAACACTACGATCTGATTTTACATACAACAGGGTGTCCATTTTTTAATAGGAATAGTATTGTTATCTCCTAAAGCAGAAGAGATACAGAAATGTTTAAATGGGAAAAAAATGTAGATAATTAAAAAATAAACAAGTTACAAACATCAGCATTCAAATTTTCATAGCTCTATTTAAAATATTTATAAGAAATTTTTGTACTTTGCTAAAATTTACACTAGCATTTTTATTTCCGAAAATATAAAAAAACTTCAAAGTAAATTTTTGTTGCATAAGTAAGATACTTAAGTTTACCGACAACACTTATGTAATACAACTTTTCTTAACTGCGCAACGTTTCGTAACTGCAGACAACGTTTCGTATCGTCATTTTTATTAAATACGGACCTTCATTTTTGTTTCAACGACTCGTTTCAAATTTGTGTTCTAAATACAACCCTGTATGTTTAAAAATCATTTGTAACAGTTTTTGTTGATTTTCTCATTGTCCTTCTTTTCAGAGCCGGACTTACCTCGATTAGTTACTGGCCCTATTAAAAAGTGTACACCCTGTACACATAAAAAAATTCTTTCATTTCTTTGTAAATTTATGTAATTTTGCATCATCGTAATACCCTTTTGATTTATCTCTTATATTTCAAAACATATACCAAAGTTATTTATGAAAATATCTTATTTTTAAAAATATACTGAACAAAATTTTAAATGTAACACCCTGTGTATTATTATACCATCGAAAAATCATTTAGCAGAAGTAATATGATATAAGCAATATTACAACATTACAAA
>WYDF02257130.1:0-19761 GCA_009867245.2 Adranes taylori
GCTTCTTTATATTGGGGGGAGGGGGCCCATCCGATGAATTTGCCACGGGCCTCGAACGGTATAGTTACGCCACTGATGTCTATATTTAAATTTATAAGTAACTTCATAAGTTTTATTTCATTTCTTCGGTAGGAAATAATTTTTAATTCACTTCTGTACGAAAAGGAAGTTTCGACATATTTATTCCCTTTTGAAACTAAATTCCTTTCATTTCATGTTTCTATAGAGTTCTTATTTATGTCAATACTATTAATTTGGGTTTTTCTTTCAGAAGCTTTATAAGGTAACAATATAGAGTGAATGAAGTGTGATGTGAATATAGAGAGAATGGAGTATGAAATGAATACATGGTTACGTAGCCAGTCAGGTATTGTCATGACAATCAGACTATAACCTATAAAGATAGACATGTTTTATACATATAAAGTTACATTTGCAAATAAATAATATCTATTACTTTACTGGATGAATGAGCAATATAGGATGTGCAGGCTATGTGGGATGAAAGAAGAAACGTGGATGCATTAAATGAGAGAGTGTGTAGGGCTGCTGTGGAAAGATGAGATAGAGTGCTTGGTGAGAATTGAAGGTGAAGTTTAGGGCAAGAGGGATACGGAAAGGAAATAATGGAAAAGTGATGAAGGAGATAGTGGAAAAGGAAAGAAGGAAGAAAGAGTAGAAGATAAAGTGTGAATGAGTGGATTAAGTGCAGAATAAATGTGAAAAAGAGGATTGGATGGTCTACGAATAGATACAGTAAATATATATGTATCATGGAAGAGGAGGGGATGGTCAAATATTTAGCATCAGATTTAAGTATGAAGGATAAAAGATGGATAGCAAGGTTCAGATGTGTGATTGAGAAGGGTGGAAATAAGTATTAGTTCAATGAGGATGAGAGCATGTGTAGCGTATGCGGCAGAGAAGAGGAAAAATGTAGTCATGGGATGACAGAATGTAAAGTATAGGGTGGAATGATAGGGAAAAGGAGTTAGGGGTACATTCGAGGGTTAGTTTGGGAAATGAAGGAAAGGAGATAACAATCACGAAGAGAAATAAGAGGGAGGTAAATATAAGAAGATAAAACAGAAAGAAGAATGGGGAAGAGGGAAAGGGGATTGCGGATAGTCATAAAAAGAGTGCGAAAGGAATAAAGCCGTTCCTTCCTACATGACGCAGAAATAGGGTAAAAAGGAAAATAAAATAATGTTTAAAATATATGAAAAATGGTTTAATATTGTTATTATGAATTAGATTTAGTTTTTATTGTTTCTAATTTTGTATTTGGTGTATTTATATATGTATGCCAATAAAGGTCTTGATACATATTATTTTACTATGTCATTAAACGCATTGCCGTGTTAATTAGGTAGCTAAGTACATAAAAAGTATTTAAAGCTAATGTTATTCTAATCAACTATTAATGGCCGCAGGGTATTTAAGGCCCAGGCGTCTGATGCATCCTTTTACCAGACAGATATTGTTGTGCGTTTCGATGCTAATTGAGTGTATCCCAATCACCTATTGAATTAATGAGTATTTTGCTGTGACTAGTTATAAAATACAATGATCAGTAAACAGGGCAAATTCTGTCTATAAAAGATGGACTGGCGGATCCGTCTACGATTAACTAAACAACTACTTACTGCCTGCTTGTTTACCACTTAAATCCATATTTTTTAAATCCACACAAATATGAAGCTAAAAATATAATATTCTGTACATATGCTGCCATCTGTCGATTTGTAGGATAAATTTGGAAAGATTTGAATAATATTGTAGAATGCTACTTTCGTTTGTTATTATTTTTTAATGAATCATTAAAACACCCAACCCATTTCGTCTATAACTGTTAAAATATAAATAAGATAAGGTTTGTAGGTAATTCAAAAGTTCTTGTTTAAGGTTTGCAATAACAATATCATAAATTTAATAAAAACGTTTTAATATTAACTTCATTGAATAAACACGCAACAGATAATACTGCAACAGATAAAAAAATTGATATGAGAAGCAAAACTGTAACTATAATAAGTTGGGTCATAATACTTGATTAAATCGTCAAATAATTTATTAGAGCTTTTAGCAATTGAAAAAAATAGAATTGCAATTAATTTAGTAAAAATATTAGGTAAAAATGCACTAAATGAATCGTCAATGTGGCGGCATAAACGAGCGATTTTGCGACAAAGGAAATTAATTGGTTCAATTTTCTGCAACTAATCGCAATAAAAGTACATATATATACAATGTAATTGACGTTTACATTTGACAGGCGCTCCTGTTGCCAAGATTTTGGTGTATATATTAACGATTAACGTATTTATTTCTTTTAAGCTTGTTTTCATAAAAATAATCTTAATTTAATTCATTCTAAGTTTTATTCTTTATAAGTGTTTGTTAATTTTTATATCATAGTTGTACAATTTAATTCTATTTGTTTATTTAAACAAATATTTTTTTTAATTGGGCTTGTATATTATTGGGTTTTGTTTCTAGTTTGTTTTTTTATTTAGTGTAAACTTTCTTTGAGATTTGAAATAGTGAATAATGTTACGTGTATAAACTACTACAACTCTTATTCAAATTGGGGAAAGAGACGAGCAATTCTTGACTACACATTTCACACAGTAATACAATGTCTGAATTAAATACATAGGATGCTTCTTTAAATTCGATTTTAATGAAATATTTGCGGATAAACTTTATATACTCACCTCTAGATATGTACTAATTTTTGTTTTGAACAAAAAAAATCGATTATTTATTTGTATACAAACTAAATAAGACACAATAAATAAATGTGATGAATTGAAGAAATTATGTCTAATAAGGCAACATCCCTCTCATTTCTAACTGCCAACAAGAATACCAACCCGCTAATAATAAATAACACTACAATTTCGCCAGTAGTCTAAGAACTTCATAGCGATTTTGCAATAAAAATTTGTCCCAAAATCGCGAGTCTGTGAACTAAGCATTACAACAGTTATAGACACATTATTTACATATCGTACTAACCTTTTCACTTGATTGGAGCGTTTACTAATTCTAATCCTCCTGGCTGCTTTTCTTTCATTTGGATCAGTTGATGTGATCTGAGGCACAGCTGTTAATAAATCTTTTTCAATTTGTTCTTCTAATTCTTCCATTTTTTTAAATATGTATAAATCAGTATAATGACAGTCTCAAATAAAAATTATTTATTGATCAAACAACAATGGTTGACATTTATGTGAGTGACATAGAAAATACCGCATAGTTTGTTTATTTTACTAGAGTTTTAAAAACTTCCTTCTCTTAATTCCCGACTGCTAAGTAAGAGGATGATGTTCGATTCGTCAACGAAAACTTTTTATTTTAATTAGAATAATTTTCTCTTAAATTATTTGCGTTCAATCGTTGATATTGAATAGAACTGATTCACAATTAATAGAAAATAATAAAATTTTTATTGCACAAAGGTGAAGGTAAATCTTGAAATGTAGTGTTCACAAATAAGTTTTCATCATTATAATACTAAATTTAGGTGTCCAAAATATTCTAAACTAATAACTTTTCAAAAGTCACAGACTAATTTTATACTAATTCACCAAATCAATTATGTGACATAAATTACGTTGCAGAACTGATTGAATTTAGCCGATTTCACATCGCATAATCCAAGCATTAAAGACATGTCTATTGAGCTTTATAACAAATCTATGTACATGACATGTTACTTTGGAACAGGTTTGCTTTATTAGAAATTTTATAGCTGATACAGACGCGAGATTTCTATACATAGTGAACTTATGAAAAGGTTTCCATAGATAAAAATACTACATATAATAAATAGACCCCTCCACATACAGTTTTGTCACCATATTGTACCACCAGGTGTCTTGTTCTAAAAGTTTGTATAGAGATAAGGCATATGCTGGATGGAGATGTTACAATTAATTCAAAAGTTTGTTTAAATAAAAAGATTGAAATAAAGTGTAATAAAACTTGATAAAACTATTTACAAGTAGGATTTATTTTGTATAAGCTTATTTAAGTTCAACCAAATTCCATTACATGTTCTTTTTATATAAAGTAAATAATGAAACTTTTCATTTAAAAAAATTATATAAATTATTTTTTGAAAAAACAATCGTAATGTTTTGTTTTGATCGGAAATGAAAGCAGTCTGATTTCTGACGGCTACCATTTCAATATCTGATAACAACTGTTATATTTCATATTTGGTAACAGTTACTTACAGAGATTTTAATAAAACTTGTTATTAATTGCAGTTGTTATTATCGTCACACGACAGCATAATTGTAAATTTGGTAAAATGATGCAGTGGCTTAGTAACGGGACAGACAATCGAATTTGATACTATTTTACGATCTTGATTTTATTTCTAACTGTATATATGTATGCATTTACTGTTTACTTTGTTTATATGAAAATATTTAAAACTACAACAAAGATATCTTGTATAGAGAACTACCTATAAATTTTATGGAAGTGCTCTGAACGATGTATTTACGTTGAAACTGTCGGTTGTAAGCCACATGTAAAAACTTAATTTGCTTTTATTAGAAAAAAAAATGGATGGCTTAATACATTATAATTTGTTCTTACTCTTACAGTTTACTTAAAAACAACTTGCTTGATAATTTTATTTTAAATGATTTTTTATTGTATCAAATTGTGGTAACCTTAGTATGTACCATAATTCCTCACTGCAATATTGTTTAGTCAGTCAGCAAGAGAAAACAACAATACAGGTTTCTGTTTTACGAATAACAATGTATGAAATTTCTTTTTAAGTTGTCAAATAATAAATATTTCTAACCAAGAAAATGGTGGTAAGGTTTTATATTTTATTTTAAAACATCCATGTTTGTGTACAATTAAAATACATATCTATCATGTTTTTTTGACAATGGTTACTTTAATTGTGTAATTGATTTAAAATTTTTATTATCATGTATTGTTTAATGCCCTTTTTATAACATTTTATTTTAGGCAATCGAAGCAGAAATAAAATCTACAGAAAATCCTAATCCACTAGGACTTAAAAAGAAACCAAAACGTGGCCGTGAGAAAAATCCTATGCGTGACCTTTTTATTAACAAGTTATGTTTAAATATTTGTGTAGGTGAATCTGGTGACAGATTGACTCGTGCCGCTAAGGTAAATTTCAGTTTTCAAACATCTTTATGTACATCTATGAGTAATTAAGGGTGAAATTTTAGGTGTTGGAACAGTTGACTGGTCAGCAACCCGTATTTGCTAAAGCAAAATATACAATTCGTTCTTTTGGTATTAGACGTAATGAAAAAATTGCTGTTCATTGTACAGTACGAGGAGCTAAAGCCGAGGAAATTATTGAACGCGGTTTAAAAGTGAAAGAATATGAATTGAAAAGAGGGTCTTTTGCTGGTGAGTAATATATTATGACATTTAAATGCATTTTGATAATTTCAATACATGCTGTTCTAAGTATGCATTTAGTACAAAATGCTAAATTAATTGTCTACATTTGCAACATACTTCTACTTTTTTACTAGAAGCATTACTAAGTTAGTCGTACATTATTTAAATATATTGAAGGGGTACTGGTGATTCCGATGTCACTTTATATGGTTTTTGGGCGATTGTCTTTAGGTAGTATTTAATACAACTTTCCTACAAAACAATTACATTACAATACGTGTTTTTGAGACATTTTAATCCATAGACTTAATAAAAATTCGTTTCATTCTTTTCAAATATGTGACCTACTTTTTTTGGTTCATATGCCTTTAAATGCATATATTTTATTGGATTGTAAAAATACCATAACGGAGCCAAAATCCAGCGTTGCTTTATGAAGCGAATTTTCAATGTTTTTATTTTGCAAATTTTTATTTTCTTTTTAAATAATTTATCGCTAGGCGAATTTATGCGTAAGACACGTTGGGTTACGCCTAGCTTATTTAGCTTTGTTTATTATTTTTATCCGCCTGAAAAAAAATTGATATTTCAGGCATTAACTGCTGCGAATTATAAGGCAATATTGGTTATGCGTTGTTTTTCACATTTAAATAGAATGTGATGAACTGGGAATTTTTTGAATTTCAAAAGTACAGGAAATTAGATTGTCATTTTTATTAAATTTGTTTTTTTTTTCAAAATGAATGTTAATAGTTTAATATATATGAAATATATGGAGTTGCGAGATGAAGAGTTTTTGGAACTTTTGAAACGCTTGGTGTTAGTTAAAGAAAACATTCCAAGTGTGAGTAAAATCTATAAAGTAACTTCTACTGCGGGAAATGTAAACAGTGTGCTCGATGGTAGTGAGTATACATTTTTCGATACGGTTAAAATACCTGTTAGAGGTGTGTTCTATGTATTGAGGCATAGGGTATGTCATGTGCTGGCTGGCTGCACGTCCAAGCTGCTCATGTTGAGCTGAGAATACGTAATACAATACTATAGATATTATTTTTGAAATTATATATTTTTTAATAGGCGGTTTAGGTCAAACAGCTTAAATGGATGAATGCGTCTTAACTAAATGGCAATACCAATTAGGACGTGAAATTAAAGTGACATGTGGGATTTGGGTATTTATGATCTAAGATAAATCTAGTGAATCATTACTTTACCATATCTGAAGTTACCACTGCCTGGGCCGATTGGGAGGTGTTTCTCCATATACCCATAAAAGTCTACCATTGAAGGAAGTTTATTATAAATCCCATCTCAGGCGTCTGCACAAATTAAGCGTATTGGTCTCGTTTTACGGGATTTTCTAGACGCTTTGGAATAATGGTATCACCATTCCTATCAAAGTATACGAACATGTTTATGTGGAACAGTCTACATACAGTCTGTTTCATTTTGTTGCCACAGCAGATATCTCACCTATTAGAGATACGATAAAATGTTAGAGAAAAAATTGTTCTGCGTTAAAAAAAAAAAAGTTGAGCAGATTAGATTTAACAAATATATACAAAATTTTAAATGCGACGTGTCTAATCTTTAAATAATAAATACACGCTCAGGAGAACTGACCACATCATTTTGACAAGCTAGGCCATGGGTTGGCAATTCTGGATTTCAGAAGAGCCAAAAAATCACAAATTGTAGATTTTTTACTTTTAGAAGAGCTATAAAAGTGTTACTACAGAAATTTGAAACATAATTAATAAAATGGTAATAAAATAAAAAAATACAAATAAAGTAACATATAATTTATTCAAATCTATTTATATAATATAGACAACAGTCAATGCAAAATAAAAAAGTAAAATTAAAATGTTTCCCACAATTCTCTCAAATTTTAGCGACTTCCCTACTGCTAATCTGTCCCCGCATTTCGTTAGCTAACTTTTTAATATCCGATAAATACTGCGTTATTTTCATCTTTAGAGAAGCTTGGAGACATATATGAGTGAACTTGCTTTTGATCGGGTTTCTGATAGAAAAAGTTTGCTCACAGCAATAAGTTGAACTAAACATCGTCCGTACTCGATAAGCATTTTTTTATAGAAAGAATAAGATTCAGGAAGACTTGTATGCCTCGAAAATAATTTTTCGAGATGAGTTACATTTTTAGGTTCAGTCCACTTGTGATCCGCAATTAGTTCACTGCTTTCTGGATCATGAAAATTTTAATTGCACTCAAGTGTCCCGTTGTAAGTCAGAAGCAAACAAAAACAATTTTTGCTCGAAACTAGAAATTTCTTCCAGCATGAAAAGGGCTATATTTCCCTTCTCATGAAGTATCAAATTTAAACTATTTAAATGCGCTGTTATGTCTACTAAAATGTAGAATCTTGGAAGCCAATTTTTATTAAATAATAATTTAGAATGCTTAATGTTCTTATCCTCCAAGTAAGTCTTTGCTTCATCCATACATAGTGCGAATTGTTTGAGAACCTCGCCTCGTGACAGCCATATTACTTTATTACGAATTAAGATATCGGAGTATTCATTATGTACTTGACGTAATAATTCTTGAAGTTTTGTATACAAGCTTCTTGCGGTTATTGTGTTTATTATTTTAATAACGAGCTCCATTACTTGACAAATTTCATTAGGCAAGAATTGTGCATAAACTGCCTCTTGGTGGATAATGCAATGAAATGACAAAATGTTGTGATGTATTTCTTTACGAATTAAATCCACAAAACTTTTATTTCTACTATGCACTGTGTCCCATAAGTGGCAATAGAAATGATTTTATTGATATTTATATCTTTATTTTTTAGAAAGTCCAATACAGCATTTGTTATATTCTCCTCAGTTGTCTTTTGAGTGGCAGAAGGGCAAGCAATATTTCTCTGGGGCCAATGGTAATAATGTTAATTGTGCAGTATCACAGAAGTCGCACGATTCATGCAATGACAGCGTAAAAGCGGCAGTTTCTTGTAAATCGTTAAGTTGTTGATTCGATATTTGTTGTCATTTTAGTTGTCCGTCTATAATCGTTTTCGCAGAAGAGGGTACGTCACGTGTTTTCTTTCTAATATCGTCACAATGATTAAAATCACGATACATATATTGAAAAATTTAAGAAACACTTTTTCACATATTGGCCATCTATAAAAGGCTCACCCCGTTTAGCAATTTCTTGAGCGACTACGAGACTCGCTTATGTTATGTGGTTGAAGGTCTTTACTCAGTCAGTTAGCATCGACGTATTTTGTTGATTTTTCTTCTGTAGTTCCTCAATTTGAAAACTTTGTATGTTTTATATTGAATGTCTCTCAAAACTTGATTGCTTGTTGCTTGAAAGTTTGTCTTAACTCGGTTAATTAATCCAACACAGATTACTTTAATAAATTAATATAATCATTTAATAATCATTAATTAACCAAATAATAATGTATAAATTAGTAAATAATATTCAATTGTTAAAACAATTATCATATAAAAAGTTTCTTCCTCAAAAAAATAAAAGAAGGGTTGATTTTTCGGTGCTGTTTCTATGTGCGTATGTAAGTCTGTATGTTCAAGAATTTCTCCTTCCCTATGGGACCGATCTGGATGAAATATGGTAGGTAGGTATAGACTATGAGCCCGCAAATCTGTTTTTTTTTTCATTTTTTATAAATCCAATATGACGGACAAGGAGCCATTTTTTTCTATTCAGAAATTTCTTATTCAAACTATGAGGATGAAATTTTGTACACATATAGTACCTTGGATTATGCGTTCAATAAAGAAAGTCCCATGTTGCCAAATTGTATAGGACGCGGTGTTCCCACGTTTGAAGTTAACAAACTTAGTGAAATATCTCAGGAACAATAAAAGATATGATATTCGCATATAGGCTACATAAAGGCCCTTCGCTTTGTTTGAAACATTTCTTCTAAAATCACAATTTTACATATATATACAGGCAGTTTTTTGTTTTTCAAATTTTAGGCTCCATTTTCTCGAAAAGTTTCGTAAGTTTTTTTTTTTAATTTCTTCTGTCGATAGTTCCTTTAATACTTAAACTATTAATCGAATTTTAAAAAATCGCACGTCATAGCACTGGGGTAATTTGACATTGAAAAAAGTGTATTTTTATTATATAAGAATATATAATAAAAATGCGGGAATACGGGAACACATATTCTCGAAATTTTGACATAACCTTGCATTTAAATACCCGCGTATTTTTATACACTAAATACGGGAATAGGGAATCATGGAATAAGGAAAAAACTATTTGAAATTTTTGCATTCGAATACGCGCGTGTTTTTGTACTTAATGTGAGAATACGGGAGTATGGGACAACGGAATAAGGAAACACATATTCTCGAAATTTTGTTAGGACATATAGCTGGGCGCGGCTATAATGCGAGAATACGGAGATCAAATCAGTACAAAACAGATCAAATAAGTACAAATCAAATCAGTTTAAATCAAATCAGATCAAACAATATCAAATTAGTTCAAAGCAGATCAATCAAAACAAATCTCATCAAATTGGTTCAAAGCAGATCGAATTAGATCAAATCACTTCAACTCAGATTAAATTAATTCAAATCAGTTGCAATCAAATCAGTTCAAATAAGTACAAATCAGATCGAATCAGTTGAAATTTCATCAACTCAGATCAAATCACTTCAAATAAGTACAAATGAGATCTAATCAGTTCAAATAAGTCTAAATCAGTTCAAATCAGATGAAATCTGATCAAATCAGTTCAAATTAGTTCAAATCAGATAAAATCAGTTCATGCGCAGATTAAACAACTGATAAAACTATAGAAGACGGCCACCGTCCTTGCCAGACTGCTATTTTAGAAATTAGTAAAGAAAAGTCAAGAGCGATCGTAGGACATAGCGCCGTAGGTAGATACTGGGATAAAGTGAGTCAAGAGCGGCCGTAGGCCATGGCAACGCGGACAACTATGCTGTCCCCGCCGTAGGCAACTACTGGAACCGGGGGATTAAAGGGTAGGTGATTTTTAGGTCACGCGTTTTATTTAATTTACCATAAAGAACAATTGCTCAAATTGAATTTACGAGTTATCAGGTGACAGTCAAAATTAAAAGGTTTAACTTTTGTTTTATGGGTTGGCGATCACGCCTGCGAATTTTTATTAAATTCTTCAATAAAATTCACAATTAAAATTTCTTCAAAAACAACTCAAATGTAGTAACGATATAGAAACACACCAACAATTTCTAAGTAAAATGTTTACGTAACTTGTTTACGTATTTGTATATATTTATATATGTATAATTTTTAATTCAATTAAAAATATTTTATATTTAAAAAAATAGAAATTAACAAACAGAAAGAAATTAACATTAAAAAAATTGACTAGAAGAAATCTGCAAATTAATTGTAAACCAAAAAGATTTCCTAAAAGCTAATTTATAAAAAATAATTCATTGACTTAATATATTATATGCTTCAATTGGAACAACTTCTTTTCAAATGGCATCGCGTTCCAAACATATACCGCGATAAATAAAGATCTTTAAAGAACGACACATTACTAGTGCGAACCGTAAATGTACGTATTTTTAATAGTTTTTGCTGAAAATCCTTACTAGCTGAAAGGATTTTTACTAGTTTCGGTAGTGTTGAGAATAGATACGGGTGTATTTCATTACGAGGGTTTTATTTTTGCATTTGTGTTTTTTTGTTAAAACTATTATTATGAATTGAATCTAAATGCTTAACGGTGTATCAACCACCGCTCTACGAATAAGCATTATTATTTTGTAATTTCTTTATTTTTCGTAAATTGAATTGTGGATGAGTCACATTTATATACCGAAAAAGTCATAAGTGGCTCGCGAGTCATATGTTGCCGAGCGCTGAACTGCACTTATCCATTGATATAGGTTTAATGTGAAACTCATTTTGTAAATTTCTAATGATGGAAAAGTAGATACGCTACATGTATACATCAGATGTAATTGCAATAATTCGTAAGCTTCTGCGATGTATCAAGCTAAGGATTCAGTAAGGAGACACCCAGATCCTCCTACTTTTACCAAACTCAAAAGCAAATTACGATTAAATTGTTGTTTTAATGCTCAAGTGCAAAGGTCAAGTAGCAGAAGTGACGCAAATGATGGAGATACTTTAGTATTGGCGTATTTTAGCCAATACTTCAAGCAGAGGCTGGTGTAGGGACAAGTCTATAAAATATTTTTCTACACTAACAGAACAAAATGACACCAAATTAAATTAGTACAATTAGATGATAGTAAATAATGCTATTTTTCATTCTGAAGTGAAACAGCTTATTTCAAGTAATAGGTACGGAATACCAAACTAACGTCACAATTTAATTACAACTAATGTCTTAATAAAGCGACTAGTTCAAGAAGTATGAACCATTTTATCCATTATTATTAGCACCTTTATTAGGAGCATCACTGTTACAATATTTTGAAGGCCACGACTCTGCTGTCTAAGCCACCACCCAGCTGTTATGTTAGCAATGAAAATTCGTTTTATGAATGCAATCAGCATTATACTTGTATTAGACGAAATAGGAAATTGATTTTAATTATTATAAATTGCTGGTATTGGTATTACAGCACCGTAAATGAGTAGGTGAAATAAGGCATTATTGACCATCTCAAAAGTCGAGATTTTAAGTACAACGAAACCAAACTTAACTATCAAGCCATTAACATTCCTATCCACGATACTCTCTCTTGTACATGCAAACGCTGCATACTATTTAGATGATAAGTTAATAATGCTACTTTTTTTCTCAAGTATATCTTATTTCAAGTAATAGGTACTCAATACCAAATAGGTACGCAATTATCGATCAGGGCGCTGCAATACAGATATCAACCATTTAGAATATTTAAAAACATCAATTTCCAATATAATCTAATACAAGTGTAATTCTGGCTACTACATTAATAATTCATAAGACAAATTTTCATATTTCTAGCTAAACAGCCGCCAAGTGGCTCAGGAAAGATGCTCCTATTAAAGGTGTTGATGATCCATTATAATAATGGATGAAATGGTCCATACTTCTAGAAGTAGTCGCTTTTTAAGACATTAGTTGTAATTTGATTGTGATGTTAATATCCTGATTGGTATTGCGTATATATCACTTAAAATTAGTACAAAGTATTAAGATCTAGTGCTAGGAGGACGATATTAAATAATTGGCTTAATAATCAAAATTTATTAAATTTAATACTTTGGAGCAATGAATCCAATTTGAATAATAACGGAATTTCTAATAGAAAAACCGATCATTATTGGGATACGGAGATCAATTTTCGGGAATGCAGATTCTAACAGATTTTCCATTAATATGTGACTTGACGTACTGGGCGATACTACAATAGGTCCCTGTTTTTATCAAGAGTCGTTTAATGCAGAACGATATACCGATTTTCTTTTCACAAATTTCGAAGATTATCTGGATGATGAATCTCCTATAAATACGTCGCAATATGTGGCTTCAGCAGGATGGAACACTTCCCGGTAATGCACAAAACGTTAGAAATATTTAGAACGAATAATTCGTTTAGATCGCCATATATTTCTATTTTCGATTTATTGTGTGGGGTTTCCAGAAACAAAAAGTTCATGTTACTTGTCACAAGATCTAGACTATGTTAAAAATCATATTCGTACGACCTGCGGAGAAATAACTCAATATATGTTGCAAAAAGCGAGAAGAAACTTAATAAAGTAGATGTCGAGAATGTATTCCAAATAACGATGATCACTTTGAACAAAAACTAGTTATGAAAGTTATGAACTGAAATTTTAAACTTAATTTGCCTATTTTAAGTTATTTCATTTGTGTAGCCGCCTACTTTTTGGAATAAAACGCTAATCAAATAACCGTGCATTTGTTATTTAATTATAGACTTATGCTCTTAATTGATTAGATAAATATGATATTACATTGTAAAGAGATTTCTTTTTCATTTTTAAAATACGGAATAAAATTCGGTATGCTCTACTTAAAATTTTGAATGTATTTGTTAAATCGAATCAATTTGATACTCAATTGTTTGTTTTTGCTATGGCAGGTTATATATTTAACGGTTTCCTATTACAATATATGTAGAAAAAAAGAAATATGTATATAATTAACGATAGTAAAATTAACAATAGACAAATAAGAAAGTTATATTTATATATGTATATAATATATACATAATTAAAAATTAAGTTTGAGTATATTCAAGTAATTATTATTAGGGGGTAATGAGTTGGTTTCTACATGATTTGTTAAGAATCAAGTAAAAACTATAATATCTAAATATTAAATGATAAGAATAATCGACGTCAGGAGTAATAGATTTAACAATAATGAATCTAAGGCAAATTAACTGCTAATTAAACTTGTTGGATAGCAAAATTAATAATTCGATCAGAGACTAGTAGTGACGTTCTTTTTCAATATGTTGTAAGGTTAATCTAAATTTAAGTCCCTATTATTAACGAGACTCAGGGCACGTTCTATAGGATTATGTAAGCAGTAATTTCTTTGATGAAAGTTTACATGGAAAGGTATTCTACTTCTCAAACATCGGGATGGTACTTTCCAATTTATTAAAGTTAAATATTAGTTCACTTATCTCACGTGTTTCAAAACTTTGCTATCACGTAGGCTTTTAATAATGTCGTAGATTGTCCTTTTAGGTATTCCCAGCGGACTAAAATTATTATTGCAAGTTTTTCCCTCATCGATATTCTGTAAATAGAACTTGTAGGACCTCCTAAACTCCCCTCTAAATACATCCTTGCCGGTATGGTCTTGCACAAATTGAATCAAACGTTTTACAATACACTCATTACATTACGACTTCTGTTGCCACATTGATAAAGGGTTCGCCAAATAAGATATTTGGTAGAAAACTTATTGCGTTGCTGAGGTACATACACTTTTTGCTACTAATGAAACCTACAATCTTCTGGCTTTAAGCAGTTTATACCTTTGATCCCTTGCTTGATTTGTGCTACATGCCTTGGGGGCATACATTATAATAATAATTTTTTTAATCATTCTACTCTTCATCTTCTGATTTGGTTTCTAGAAACAGTTTAAGTGTCGAAGTAACTCATTAATTAATTCATTATCGACCGGATAGGGGACCATCTTTAGCGTAAAGTGTCGTGGATTTTTGTGCAACGTGCTTTGTTCATTTTTCACAAGCACTAGTTCCTAAAAAGTTATAAAGACATAACTTGGAAACCAATGTCAACTATGAAATGTTCCTCAGTTTCAGTCTTTATTGGAATGAGTTTTGAACATGGGAATTGTTGAACCAGTGAGATAGGTTCAAAAACTTTTAATTCATAGTACCTGCTACAGACTGATGTGTGTTTTACTGCGACTGACGCCTTATAGCAAAACACTCTTTCTATGACAATAATTGCATTCATGTTCATAGTGAGTCCTTTATTTTAGGAAACTAAATTTTAAGAGCATATGCATTTTAGTGGTTTTAATACATGCTTTAAAAAGTATGTATTCGATTCAAAATGCTAAATTAATTGTCTACATTTGCAACATGCTTCTACTTTTTTACTAGAAGTATTACTAAGCTAGCCGCACATTACTGAAAATTTGAAATAAAAAAAAATGTTATAAATATAAGAAATCTTGAATAAAGTCGTAGTTCAAGATATCCTTAATTAAATATGGTGATTTAGTGATTTTAAGATGTTATTGCGCCTAGTATATTTTCAAATTGAAATTGAATCACTTTACACGTAACATTATGGCATTTCGAATGATTCTAGAGTTTATTCCTTTTTACCAGAAGAAAATCTAATTTCAATTCTAGGGACATTTCCAGTGTTGGAGTGTTCCTGAACAACTGTCTTAAAACTTTTGTTTACTTCAGTCGTGGCAAGTTGTGAGTGAATTTGATTTGATTTAATTTATTACCCCTTAACGAGTTAAAAAAAGTTATTTTGATTTAGTTATTGAATTGATTCATTTCAATTTATTTGTTACGTAAGTTTCACATTGTGATTGAAGATTTACATTTTTAGTATGATTATATACATATATCTGTATATAATCTAGTAATATAGTATAGTCTGATTATGTCTGATTCTTAATTTAGAAAATAAAGAATCACAGACAGAACTAGTGCATAGTGCAGACACCCGCACCTAATGCTTGCAAGCGCTATCAAACAGCAACACAGACACAACCTCAACAAATAGCGATTGTAATTATGCAATTCTGCAACACAAACAGAAAACCAACCAACAAAGAACAGTGAGTTACGATTTTCCACGCGTGAAAAACGTACTTCAAATAGTTCCACCAGCGCGCCAAAGAAAACAATAGCGCAAAACAGTAATGAAATCTCACTAATTGGCACGATACTTAAAGCACCTTGCCTCATACCAACAAACGCGAAACAGGAAGACCTAAGTAAATGCTTGTCGATCTTAAACGAACGTCGTGCTAAAATTACTGAAAATATAAACTCTCTGGATAAACCGTCCAGCGCAGAGATCGCGATAGCAGAAATGAATAAACTTACGACCCAGGAGCAGAATTTTTTACAGCAGGGGCGCAAATCAAAGTTCAGGTCCAAAAGCATAGAGTTTCGTTACAAATCTCGGATATTCATAAACCGGCAGTACCAACACGTAAAGCACCAAATTGCAAAGAAAAGAACACATCCACAACAATAAGGAAAATCAAGCTCATTTATATCAACATGCAATCATTTTCAAACAATATGGGCTCCCTCGAAAAAATATTAGAAGAAAAACATCAATGTATTCTGTAACACGGAACACTTGCTAAACAATGATAATATAACCCTACATAATATTGAGAATTTCACTCTTGTAAACGCCTTCTGCAGAGCCAAAAATAAACACTGAGGGACTGCGATTATGTCAAAGACAGCATCAAAATCATTCCCCTAGAATCTATAACAATTATATCCATAGAAAAGAAGTGTGAAATAACAGTTTGCTTCATAAAGCAATCTAATTTAGTCTTGTTGTGTGTGTACAGATCACCGAAAGGAAATTTAGTTTTTTTTTTAAACAAATGTAAATTTGTGTTCAAATACGAACGATTGACGAAAACTGAGGCACTATATGCTAATGTATAACTAAACTAAACGAATAATGGAACCAACTCATCACCAAGGTCATACACTATCCATGATTGATAACATATTGTGTAATAGGAATGAATCACATACAGGCCAAACTCTTAGAATGTCAACTTTCTGATCATGAAGGGATATACCGTGAAATTACTTGCACATTTCTAATTAAAACCCGAAAAAGTACCGTCAAATGGGGGAAAATAACTTTGATCAAGTTAATAGATTGAATAAGCAAGGAGATGTGGGATGAAGTATATGAAACTGAAGTCCCTGATACAAAATTTGATAGAATCCTCGTGAATTGGAACGACATAAAAATTTGCTCGATGGCTATATATACAATATATAGGCATAGGGATGACGAAATTCTAAAATAAGTATCGCAAAGAATTCAACGAGAATGTGAATATCCTAAAAACAGAATGAAATGAGATGATCATAATGAAAGTGATTGTAAATTCAAAACAATATGGCATTTAATAAATAAAGAAACAGGGCGAAACAAAACGTGCAAAATCACATAGATGCGCTATCACAGGTAAACATAAACGAAGACATAGTTTCTGCACAAGTAAGAAAAGTAAACACTAACGCAGTGCATTATTAGCACCGGCCACAGAAACAGAGATCTTTCAAATAATAAACTATATTAAAAAGAAAAATGCGGAAGGCATCTATGGAATTCAATGCAAAAATGGCGATTGCGCCGGGAAAATACATTGCAGGACCAATGTGCAAAATAGCTGCTTAGAAAATGGAGTATTTCCTGACCATATGAAAATAGCAAAAATTGCACCAGTGGATAAGAAAGGTAGCCACGCAGATACAATAAAGTATCGACCCATCTCAATCTTGCCAATCCTACAAAAAATTGTAAAAAGAGTAATTTTGGTTAGAATTGCCAACTGTATGGCAAAAAAAAAGTATCACGAATAACCAATTTGGCCTTAGAGCAAACATGAGTATCATAGACTCAATTTTAAAATTATGTAACACCATACTGGATGCACTGGAATCGCGAGAGGATTGCTACTTTACTAGATTTATCAAAGGCATTTGATTGTATGCCTCACAAGCTGCTACATAATAAATTGGAACATTATGGAATAACAGGAGTGGCCTTAACACTAATGAAATCCTACTTCCATAGTAGACATCAGCTTGTGGAATGGATCGTGAGCCGTAGCACCATGTAAGAGGTAAGCATGGGTATTGCCCAAGGCAGCATTGTAGACCCTCTATTAATGTAAGACCACTATGAAATCAAATTAAATCGTAAATATTTTCGTGTGAATCAGTGCACCAATGATGTTATTTCGACTTTTGGCGACGAGGCGGCATTAAGAACCAGTGTTAATGGATAGTTATCGAAATCAATCGAGGCCGTAGTTCGCTCAACGACGAATTTCGTGAAGGTGGTCCAAAATCGGTTGTTCCGGCAAACATTGATACTGTACGGTGAACTGATATTGGAAGATCGCCGCCATGTGGCTTATGAGCCGAGATCGCCATGAAGATCGTGAGATTGAAGCATCTTTGGGCATTAGTGGGACCTGCATACGTTGAATATTGCATAATCATTTGGTTGTTAAAAAGATTTGTTCGCTTTGCATCACACATAATTTGAGAATCGATGAAAACGAGGCTTGTGTCAATTGGTCGAAAGAAATGCGCACAAAATACGATGGCGGCGTTTAACAACATGTCTATGACATCGTGATAAGTGATAATAAAAAGCAGTCGCTTGTATGGGATTTTCAACCCAAGCCAATTCCAATAAAAGGTATTTGCGCATGAAGCAACTAATAGTTGCCTGTTTTCGGAAAAATTGGATATGGTAAAAACTGGATATTATTTCTTTATTTGGCACCCCTACCATTGGTGCAACAGTCAATTTTGAACCATTTGTTTGCCAGTAACCGCCGAAGACTGATCAATGCGAACTCGCACACATCTGCTCAGACAAGCGATTGTTTGATCACTTGGAAACGTCGATTTCATAAGTTATCCGCCTTTTAGTTCTTATTTGGCACCCCGTGACTTCCCGCACATCAAAAATAAATTGCGAGGCCACCACCTGAAGTTTTTCGATACATGAAGAAGCGGTTGATGCGCTTAAAATGCTTTTTCGGACGTATCTCAATCGGAGTGGAAAAAGTGTTTCGAAAATTGATTTAAACTTATGCAAAAATGTACAGATCTTAATGGAAAATATTTTGAAAAACAATAAAGCCATTTTCGATGATATATTTTTGTTCCGTAATCCCGAAGACAACCCTGCTATTTATCAACACAAATCCTCTAACTTCAGTGATTTGTACATGCTAAATTTTAAAAAGATTCACATACGTCTTTAAATTATAATAAATAAGTAACATTTATTGGCATTAATTTACAATTTCATAATACAACAATTTTCTTAATACCTAATTACATAATCTAATTCCCTATAATTCCTAATTTTCTATACATCGGATAATATTTATATATTTACTTATTATTCCATTCCTCCCACGTGGGAGAAGGGAAGAATTTACCACCTTATCTGTTTTCATCCTTACTTTCCCTCCGTTAATCTATTTTGTATAGTTTAAATAATTTTTAGGTGGAAACTTTGGTTTCGGTATTCAAGAACACATCGATTTAGGTATCAAATACGATCCTAGTATCGGTATTTATGGTATGGATTTCTTCGTTGTAATGGGTCGCGCTGGTTATAATATCGCCCGTAGAAAGCATAAGAAAGCTAAAGTCGGTCATTCACACCGCATTCGTGATGAGGATACGATGAAATGGTTTCAACAGAAATATGATGGAATTATCTTAAATAGCAGTAAGAGAGGAAAGTTGAAGTAGGCAATCGACGTCTACTTAAAAAAAATGTTTTATATTGTTTATTAACATTATAATTTACTCAATAAAATCTTGGAAAAAAGTTGCTGTTATTTCTTTATTTGGCGAATGAGAGGTCTTAGTCAAAAATATTACTTACAAAAGTATTATGAGAGGGTTTAGTTTTAAAAATACTATTTACAAAAGTATTAACAAAAAAAACCTAAACTTTCCTTCTAATGCAGCGGTCGGGGAACCGGGGTAAATTATTACCCCAAATGGGGTAAAAATTAACTTTTGTGGGGTAAAAATAAATTCTTCGCCATGGGATAATAATATGAAAGATGCTAAAAAGAGGCGATTTCGTTT
>WYDF02257141.1:0-19761 GCA_009867245.2 Adranes taylori
ATTTCGTTGGTCTACTATATTTATGTCGACAGAAAATTGTTCGAACGCTTGTTCGACCCTTATAATCGGATTAAAATAGAAACAGGCATATTATTTTTTCGGGTCCTCTGACATTAACTTAAGCCATTCTTCATTATATGAAACTGATGTTTGGTACTCTGGCTGCAAGCTCTATAACTCTGTACCATAAACGTTCAAAAATATAAAAACTATTTTACTGTTTTAGCTATTGTAAAACATGGTATGGTCACAGCTAATACTTCATGTGATTTTCGTATCTCCGTGTGCAATTCGAGAAGCATTTCGAGAATTATAGATGGGAACGTAAATTTAGTTGTTTGCTTTCGCTGTTGTTCCATTGTTTTTTTTCCTGTAGTTCCATCAAACACTGATTACTTAATTGCGCTTTCAGTGTTTAGCAAGTAATTAAAACATAAATAATTATATAGTTGTCTGAAATAATTCTGTTTCCAAATCAAGACATTCGTAAAGAATTTTTAATCTCCAACATGCATCTTGGATGCTTCGGTTATTGTGTTCGGATCTGTTGTTTCTATTGGTCTAATCACTTTACCACTTGCATATTGCCTATAACATTCCATCTAATAGTCCCTCAAGTCTACGATCAATCTACTACAGGTTTAACTCTGCAAAGGGCTTGTTTCTTCCTCCTCGTTAGTAGTAAGAGTTAACGGATTCTAAGTCGCCACCCAGCCACCCGGAAGGTGTTCCAAAATCGCTCTAAAACGGTAACATTCCGTGTAGCGTTATTTTTTATTTATTTTGAGTCTAACATAAATAGTTTTTGTGTTTGACAGCTGTCAAATAAAAATCCAATATGGGGGATGATAGAACACTTCCGGTTGGCAAAATTTGGGGGAAAAAGTTACTAGATTTATCACTTTAGTCAAATGAATACTTATTTACATTAATAGATATAGAAATAAAAACCTAAGACGTATAAATGCATATTTATTGTTTCAAAAATTTGCATATATAAGGTATATAATAAAATTGTAAAAACTAAAACACTAGATAAAAATATAAAATTGCGATATGTACATAATAAATAAATATATAAAATTACAATATTTGATAAAAACTTTAGAGAGTTACTAATTCTTTTGACTTTGTACTTAATTGGACAATATGATGTTAAGTTCCAAATCAATACATACAAAACAAAACAAAATATCCGTCAACCGGTATGTTTACTCTAAGCGCTCAAATCTTATTTTTTTTTTGTAAACACCTAATATTCCACTAATATGCATTCTAATATTCCATTAATATGCACCTAATATGCATTTAAAAAATTTCCGAAATTTCAAAATTTCTAACTCAAAATTTTCGCAGAATTATTTGCTCCAATTCATATATCCCAAAACATTCTTGTTTTTAAATCCCCATAAAATCCAAATATAATCAACAGCATCTAAATCCCTTTATCACTAAATCTGTTATACCCCCTTCTCTTAAATTTAACCAAAATACCCCCCACATTAATTTAGAAATCAAATTAAGAAAGGATCGGTACCCTATAGAATTCGCTATATCTTATCAAATGATCATACGGTTCACAATGTAATAATATATTTGACCAAGATTTTAAATGAAATCAGTCTGTGAAGCAGTACTCATTTCAGCGTTGCTGGGTCTCTAAACCCTTGAATATATTTTTTTTTAATTACAAGTAAAAGAGAATTAGTTACTGAAGGTAACTAACTTCAGCATGAATGACTAATTATTTATTAAAAAAATTATACATACATTCAAAAATCGAAACCATCCGATTTTTAACTCTTAAATCTCCTCAAGATTGATGCATCTCACATCGATATCCATAAAATCCTTAGAAGGTAGTTAGCAGGTAGTCAGCTGAATTTCAATTGATACTAAGGAGGCTGAAAAGTTTTTATACTAGAAATTTTACTAGCATATCGGTACTACTTAATGTAGTCACATTTTCTTATTTTCAAGTTTACTTCAAAATTCTTAATTGAGGTTGAGAAACTTACCCTCTTCAGGCCATCCTCCACCAAATGTCTACTGGATTAACACTGATTGATCCTCCACCAAATGTCCATTTATTTTTCAAGATTTATTGGTATTTGACTACCAATATGGCGTAATAAACCTTTTTCTGAGTCATTTGAGAACCGTAAGATGTGGACCACATCTTACGGTTCTAACCACCACATGTGGTGGTTAATAAATTTTCCTTTATATACTGTCCGTTGTTCAAAATCTCGGCCAATCAACTTCGTAGGAACATGTGCGACGTCAGTAGTGTTAATTTCAAATTATTAAACTTTCCTAGGCTTGACTAAGCGGCTATTTACTATTATCCTACCCTTGTTTTCACTTAACATTCTTATTTTTTTGTATTTTTCTCTATTGAAAAATTAAATTTATAATACTTATGACCAGCTGAATTTAATTATTTTCAATCTTGAAATAAATTGGACTGTATTCGGATATCCAATCCCATTCGCGTATTGTCGTAACTGACTAGTAGCACAATAATGGTATTTTACAGTTAGTGTCCATTCTCAATCTATGTTGTTTTGTGACTATTGATGGCCTATTGAATGACTGATCTTAACCTATGTCATAGGTTAAAAAATAACAATAAACATTGGTTGCTAGATATCATAAATACTTTATTTGTAAGGCTTAACAACTGCGTACCGTACTTTTAAATAATTGCAAATTTGTAAAAAGTTGTAAGTTATGATAGTTCCTGAAGGAGCCTTCCAAATAATTGATACTAATTGAAATCAATATTCTTTCTTGATCTAAACGTATTCCTACTGCATATTGAGAGTTTTATTATCATTTTACTTGTTGTTGTATTCATTCTGTTCGTTGTACAACTTTAATTTCAATATATATGCTTCAAAATACAACTCTTCTTTAAAATACATCTGGGCCCATAACCTGTTAAGGATTATTAGCTACTAATAGAAAACCTAACAATTATTAACAGAATGAAGAATATATTGTTATTAAGTAGAAATATATTCTTCGTTTCATTAATAATAGTCCGTTTTTCTATAAGTATTTAATAATCCCTAACATTTATAGATAAGTGTATATACAATTTTGTCATGTGAACTTTCTCATCCATCACCTCTATAGAATTAAAACTAAAAGTGAATGCAACTATCATTAAAGCAGTCGTCATGTATGGTCGGAGGCGTGGACATATTGAGAATGTGGGAGCGGGAAGTCCTTAGGAAATTCTTCGAAACAGTATGAGACGAGCAAGGCTAGAGAATCGGCACCAACGCTGAATTAGAAGCATTGTACCAGAAGTCGTCCTTGTCAACGACATAAAGGCTAACTGATTCAGGTGGTTGGGGCATGTCGTGGGGGTGGATGGATCCAGAGTACCAAAAAAGTCCTAAACAACCGAACAGAAGGCAACAGATCAGTATGGCGACCACGCAAATGGTGGATTGACGGTGTAACTAAAGATCTGCATAAGTTGAACGTCCGCAATTGGAGGAGGAAGGCGATGTTAAGAGACGACTGGAGGAATCAAGTTGTAGTGGCGGCCAAGGATCTTAATGGTCTGTAGAGCCAGCTAAAGTAAAGTAAGTAAGTAAGAACTTTTTCGATTAATATACTCTATCAAATAGTTTCGAGGATAATTAAAACTCATATAGGTAATGAAAGTTTTCTTTCTTGTGCCAAACAAGGAAAAGGTAAATAATCTGTAATGGTTGGTTCAACTACATTTTTGCAGATGTACTGTTATATTTTCTGTGAGAATGATTGATTAATTCTTAAACACTTCTAGTAAAATATGAATACTAATTTAATACTTATTTAATACTAATTTAATATGAATACTAAAGTATAGGATCCTATCAGTGGTAAAATAAAAATCCTTGGTTATATCTGATTAGTTATTTAAAATAATGATTGTGATCACAACTATAAAAATGAAATTATATTTACTACTATTGTTGTTAATAAAATATATATTTAGTCAAATATTTAAGCAGGTAATCTTCGAAAAATTGCGAATCATATATGAGAGACTATAAGAATAAAGCTAGAAAAAATTCCGATGGACTTTTGGGTGGATGGCCATTTCTGCTATTGAGGTATATTAAGCTTCATCAGCACCCACCTTGTTACGGAACATCATTGTATTTATATAAGTGAATATACATTAACTCCATTCTGAACCATCATGGGACAAATATTGTTCGATTGAAAACTTTATATATGTTACATGTATGCGAGCTGTGATTGTGAAATTGCGAATCATATATGATTTGCAATTTTTCGAAGATTACCTGCTTAAATATTTGATTAATTTATGTTGCTGCTTCATAAAGTAACGATATCCATCCACCTAATGTGTTAAATATGTATTTATTATAAAGTAATAAAGGTATACCTAAGTGATTTGAATTGTTCCGAATTGTGTAGATACTAATTGAATTAGTTTTGCAATAATTAATTATCAACATAAAGAAATAGAATTCCAGACTATTTGTACATTCCATGATTTATTGATCTAATGGATAAATTCCTAGAGTCATAGAATACATTATTGTCTGAAGTAGATTTATATCAAACAGAAAAACCAATTCGCTTGTATGCAGACGTCCTGCAGAATAGATATAACTTGGCGAGCAGTATGGATGCGTTGTAGCTTATTTTGAGATGGCAATAAATATATCGTTGTTTAATATCTGTTAGCATAGGCGTATCATTTAGTTTTGTCACGTAGTGCTACGACTAGTTGTGCTGCAACTCTCATCGTACGCCAGTGCTTCGGTCGTTACAATCAATATCTGTGAAGCATGATAGACGCCCGCTCGCCAAGTTATATCTGTTCCGCAGTACACCGCATTATTTACAAATAATATTTCATAAAATTATAAATGTAGATTTTCTTATTTAGTCTTTCAATGTAAAAATCAATTACATATCTGATAAGTATGATGCATAACCTTTGATGAAAATAAGTTGAAGACAATAACAATACCTTGGAGCAAAGTGTTGCGATACGTGGATCTATACCCACAGTCGGCAACTAGCAACAAGTCCGTATCGGACAGGGTAAAAAACTGGAGTGCATGTTTTTTTAAAGAGAGTGCGATGTTGAGCGGTGGCGGAAAGGAGTAAGCTGGCCGGCAGGCACAGCATGTTATGTCGATCTACATAACAACTCTGTATACTCGAAAGCGCGTCTCTTGTTGCGTTTTGTTGATGAACAAATTCTCTGGCACTGCCAATCTCCGAAGCCTCTTTTAATCGGAGCATTTATTTTAACACAATTTTTGTGCTCGTAACTCGAACGAAATATGAACGATACTCTATAGAACTTTGATATGAAATGACAATTTTATTTTTCGGGCGCGTGTGTATCGGTATACACTTTGACACGGAAGCAACTACTTTGCATTGCGTCGACACGCGCTTTGTGCCGGGCGGCGGTAGTTTTATAAAGAACGAATTTAAATAAAATAGACAAATTTTATCGTCACTTTTCAGTATTTGTTGCGATCTCGTACGGAGCTTTGATTTATCTATTTTGTTATTGGCGAGGCTTATAACATTTTTTTTGCATTGATATGGACCCTAAAAAGCGTAAAGCTAATAGTGAAAGTAGGAAGTTTTTAACTGAGTGGACAAAACAATATAGTTTTACGCTGCCTGATAGGCCTGGAGTTGTTGCAGTTTGCCTCATATGCAACAAAATAGTCGCACTTGTTAAAAGTGCCAATTTAAAGCAGTGATACTACGAAACTACTCATCAGCAGTTCTATAAAAAAATTCTGTGGGTAGTGAAGCTCGTCAAGAAAAACTCCAGGCATATCTAGCTTCTTACAAAAAAAAGCACGGCCTTATAGTTCGCTCTATGAGCGAGCAAGAAAAATCTGCAGAAGCAGTGTTGCGTGTGTTTTGAACGCTTAATAAACACCATAAGCCATTTTCAGACGGAGATAGTCACAAAATGTATGTTTTTAGATTGACCGCGGCACCTTTTGTCGGCAAGAAGCTATACAATGAGAACCGAAATTTTGACTACTGACAAAAAAAGTAGTTTGCTCGAATTTCTGCAGTAGGCGCCTTGCATGCCATAGCACTTGATGAATCATGTGACACTGTTAATAAAGAACAAATGTCTTGATAACAAACAAATGTGTATTTTCGTGCGCTTTATGGATATTGAAAGTAAATTATTTAGGGAAAATTGATAACAATATTGCCGTTTAAAGGCAATTCTCGCGGAAAGATTAATTCAAGACTTTTGATGACTTCATGACCAAACATTAGTAATGATAAAATGGTGTCTCTTTCAACTGACGGGGTCCGAGCGATGATCGGCCCAGGAAAGGGAATCTAAAGAGAATCACTTAGGAGATTCACTAAAGAGAATCGAGGATAATTATGCTAGTGCATAACTCAGCAGGCAGTCCTTTGTGAAAACTTAGTGCTACTCTCAAAGATGTTATGGACAACCTGATCAATTTGATTAATTTTATGAGATCTCCTTCTACTCTTCAGCAGAAAGTTCAAAGAGTTTCTATCTGACTGTGATTTGGCGCATAATGATTTACTGCAATAAAACAATGTTCGCTGGCTAAAATTTAAACGTTTTTGACAAACAAAAGAAGAAGTATCCTCATTCTTAGACAACTTGGATACACAAGACATCCTAAAACATGCGCACAATACCGAGCTACAAGGAAACGGGAAATTAATATGTGATCTGATACAGAGTGTGTCTTCTTTCCGTTGCAAGCTGGATATCTTTGAAAACGACATTGCAAGTCAAGAATTTATTCACTTTCCAACAATTCTTGAATACGAAAGTAATTCTGATATAGACATTGCATTATTTTTAAATTTAATGTCAGATCTTAGGAAGGAATTTGCAACAAGATTCCAAGACTTCGTAGAGATAGAGAAGTTGATACGATTCCTAAAATCGTCTTTCGAAATTTATCCAGCGGCAGAATGGACAGTGTATGAAAGATGGGGTGCCGATCGATCACGTCCAGGAATTTTTACCAACCTATTGTTAAGTTAATTAAATCTTGGCCTAATCGAATGTTGAATTGATCAAATGTTAAATTATTCTATTCGGTATAAGAGATATCATTTTCAACTAGCTAAATTGATCAGTTTTTATTTTATGCTGTATATTTACTGAAACTTCTGACTTGGAGTTTGTGAAAGATGTATTGATAAAAACGCAACGTATTAATTTTATCAAAATTAATAGAATCTGTGCTAAAACAATTTCTAGAAAATCCATAAAAGAAACATATCAACTTCTAACTGTACGGATATGGTGAAGGCCATAAACTATTTTGTTACAACAAAAAAAAATCTCTCGCCAAACACGCACAATAAAAATATTAGAGTTTATGTATAAGAACACGTAGCTAACTTGAACGCCCCGATGTTAATGTCTCTATTATATTTCGTAAGTATCTAGCGCGATTCAAGTACGGTGCCGTTTTTTTGTGACTATTCTGCTTCCTTCCTTTTCTCTCTTTTTATTTGCTCCAACGAAACGTTTTTTGTTTGCATTCTAGCTTTGCGCGCGAATTTTTTTTGTGTCTTCATGGAATTAAACTTTATTTAACAAATTTATATTATATTAGAATCGAATTGTCAAATAAATTTATTAAATTGAAAAGTACTAAATTAATAATTTTATTTTAAATTGATTAATCTATTTCGGATGATGCCATAATCAAATGAAAAGCTGAAACAATAAATTTATTTTCACTATAAAAGTAGAGTTATAAATCAAAACAAAATATTGCCTAAAGTTGATTTAATAAAATATGTGAATGTTAATAAAGTTCCTAAGCAAATATTATCTACCTACGTTTGGAACCATAAAATTTGCAAAGCAAATCATACCCTAAGGTCAGTTTTCCACTTGACAAAGCATTTAGATACGTATGGTCTCAATTGTGTGTAACCTGCTGTGAAATGTGCTTTGTCCTGTATTTCAGTTTAAGATGTCCACGAGTTGTACAACTCAAGCGTGAAGCATATGTGTTTGGAATGGAAGAAGCAATTTACCTTGAGGCATTTACCTGAAATGAATGAGAATAGACAAAGTTACATACGTATGAGGAAATTTTCCTAGCAGGGCTATAATGTTTGTTGTATACTAGAAATGAAGTTTTTAGAGTAGTGGCAATTATCATTCAATGGCCGAGTAAGGGATTTTTAAAAACTATTTACGGAATTATAATACAATTTGAAGAATTTAATTTATTTGAATTTAGTTTATTAACTTAAATACACTTTAAATTACAATATAAATAAACAACCGACATGTAGAAAAAGGTTTAGTTATTTTCCGAATTAATCTAAACATTTAGTACATTGAAAAATAATTAATTTAACTACCAAGGTAAAGATTTAGAGTTATTTATAATATAAAATCCTAATCATCTGGAAAAGTCTATGAGCTTGAATAATTAGGTAATTTATTAAGATGATTGCTAATGTAAATGAGCTTTTTAAAATGGATCTTTACATTACAAAGTGGCTCTCGGCCTAATATTTACAGTCCCTCAGCTACTTTATTTTTAATTATTTACGACTCTATAAGTAGTCACTTCAATATGGTTATAATATGACAATTAATGGCCTCAAGTACACGTTGAGTGCAGGCCCTAATTCTACCACTTAATGGCAAATATCAATCTTAAACAGCAGTAATATTGCAAAAAATTCAAATGTCAGATTAAATCGTATCAAAAAATAATTTACAAAGAATACATTAATATTAGTGGCGGTGACACTTAACAAAGAGCGAAACTAAACTAAGATGGGTAACAGTTAACAAAGATGAGTAAAGATGGGTGACACTTAACAAAGATTGGTAACCGTTCAAATTGATCTTCAATAGCTTCTCTGTTTAAGAATAAGTAACTGTACCATTTAGGTCAAAATAAGACCTTATTGGCAGAGTGAGAGTCAATATGTGTAACTTGTGTAAGTTTCCATGGTAAAAACCCATGGAAGCTTGTAAAAGCCCCCGTGGAAGTTTCCTACACGGGAAGCTTCCACGGGCTATTACAAGTTACACATATTGACTCTGACTCTGTCAATAAGGTTTCATTGTGACCTAAATGGTACAGTTATGTTTTCTTAAAGTAGAGAAGCTACTGTAGATAAATTTTAACGGTTACCCATTAATAAATTACAAATTAATTTAAATTAAAATATTTTACAAACTACGTTATGCAAAAATTTACGTTATGCAAAGCAGATACTTATTCCGCGACAGTTTCAAGGGTGATCCAGACGACTGCATGGCGGACGGTTCTACATATGTTGCAAGAATTGGAGAATTGACAACTTCACCTGTGCCTTCGCCAACGCTAACATCCAAGCCTCAGATGTACGTGCCAATTGATGGGCACCATGATGGTTGCTTGACACCAAGTACCACGTAAACACGCTATTCAACCGGAACTGAATAATAAGCCCTAGGGATGTTGCTTATAAAACACAAACACGCTCTGACGTAATTTTGACAAACAAAAATAGTTACAGAATTGTTCTAATAAAAAATTGTTACAGAATTGTTTTCTAATATTTATAACTTTATACGTATGCTTCTACTCGCGGTTTTAATTTACTGACAATATGTAGTTTCCATATATAATGCAAAAATTGTTATGATGATGGCATTCCCTTAACCAAATCGAACTAATGATAATTTGATTTTGTGGTAATTAGTATGTTCTTCTTCTATTTTTTTTATAACGTAGGCGGCGTTAAATGATTGATTGACGCAGTTCCAATGCAGATACTGTAGATGGAACTGGTTAATTAATATTACGAAGATGGTAAAATAAATTGTTGAATATACGATGACATTTTATGGCTTAGAAAATGAATGTATTTGTTATAGCAATGTAGGGTCTATTCGCTGTCACCGAAGTAGTACTGGAGTAGCCGGCGGTGATGCTCTTCACGTCTTACCTTGTAGAGCCACCGGTTGTCGGGCGTGGCAGGTAATGGCGCATCGCCTGGAGCTGTAGGAGGTAAAGGTGAGCCATGGCGTGTCGTTGGTTCCTCCTGCTGCTTTGGTTGAGTGACTGGTGCAGGTATGTCTACTAACATTTGCCGTGTGCGTTTGAAATTGTTCCAAAGATCTCTCACACGAGTCACGTTTTCGTCGGTACTGGTTGTTAATGGCCGTCCAGCGCGAGGTTCGTTGCTTACCTCCTCACGGCCTTAAACAAAGGCTTTATGCGACTAGTAGATTTGCCGATTCGAAAGGTAGTCATTGTCAAAAGCTATATTAATCATTGTAACAGATTCCGCCGTGCTCTTGCCAAGTTTAATGCAAAACTTGATCGGTATCCATTGTTCAACCGAACGCTGCATTTTAGTTTGCGCGGGATGACCGAAACGACTTAAACGAAAAATCCTGTCTGAAGTCTCCAGCAGCTCGGAGGCAACAACCTGTGCATGCGCTCGTTCTGTCATTATTACCCTCTACTCATCCCCATCCTACAGAGCGCGTTGCGATGTATAGTCCCTTCCGAAAAAATAATTGACATTACTTTCCGGACAAACCCTGTATTAAATCGGGGTACGTGTTGTTTGTGGATGTTCAACGTTTTATGTTAAAGTGTTTTTTGATCGCGTTGGTTGAGTGGGTTTGATGTGTGTGTGCGAACGCGCGCTTTTTACTGAGTTATGTATGACATGAGTCGTTTGAGTAACATTTTGGTATATACAAGCTTTGCAACAATCAAGTCTGTTTTTTATGACGCTTAATAACATCACGCAGTGTGTAACGGGATAAACCTAAAATTTTTGTAATATTGAAGCCGGATTTACCGGATTTTGACATATTTATAACAATTTTGCGCGAATCTTCGGATAACGCCTCACCCCCAGCCATTTTGAAGTAAGCTGTCAGAATAATTTATTGTTTTTTGTTTGTTCAAGGCATCCTTGATTAGTTAATTGCTAATTACTATCAAAGACATCGTTAGCTATAAGTTTTTATTTGAAACCTTTATTAATATCTATAGTAGGCAAAATTTACCTCATATCATTGTGTAAGGATTAAGTACAAAAACTTAAATTAATTAATTATCTTCTAAAATTCTGCTTCTTAAACTATAACAGCAAGAATTTAAGATGTTGTTAGTAAAATTAATTGAATATTTATATTGTAATCAGTAAAAATAATATAAAATTATGTACGAGCGAACTGTAGCGAAACAGGGCTCGTATGTATATTGTGGCAAGGGGTCTTTCTTGATGTCGATGATCCCATTGGTGTATCATTTGGTATATATATATATTTGTTCGGTTCATGTGTTTCTGAATATTATTTATGTCCTGTTATGTTATTTTCTAGTGTATTTTGTTAGGTATAGCGTGTAATCTATTGGTAACGTCAAATGAGAGCATGATTAGGTCTTTTGGTGCGTTTATTGTTGTAACTCTTCTGTTAATTGTATTGAGTTGTTAATTGTGTATTTGCGTTTGCAGTTAATTTTTTTGTTTAATATGTGATTGTTATTTGATCTGTTGGAGAGTTATATGAGGAGGTTATTGGTCTACAGGTATGCTGTTTTTGTGCAGTTTTAGTGTGCCATATAGGTTTGGTGATGGTTTGTGGTGTGTCTTTAATGATGTATCTTGTTTTTGAAAAATTATATGGTTTTCACTATTTACTGTCTAAATATTTTGGTTTGCACGATCTTTGGAGGAACCAATCAACAATCTATTATAAACTCCATTATGCATAATTACTTGGTCGTTTTGTTTTTCCTGGGACACTTTAAACTAAATAATGCATTTTATTTCAACAAGTTAGAACCTGGACAAATTGAAAAAATGATTGATACCTTAAAATAGGGTGAAATTAATTTTCTGGGACGAAATTGACCCGTAAATCAAATTTCAATATTTTTGAATTTGGAGCTCGCATTATTTGAAACTAGCAAGTTGGTAACCTTGTTTCATTTAGTTCAATGAACAGCGAGAACGCGCTTATGTTTTGTATGGCAAAATATTCAAGTTGTCTTCAAAAATAAATAAGTTTTAAAGTGATCCTACATTTTCATCCTTTTTGGTACACCGAGAAGTTTCCAAGGTACGTTGAAAACTCTTTGTTTTTATGTTTATTTACCTAAAATATCGTAAATAGTGAGTTTGGTTATGTATTGCACGCTGCCAGTTTGACAATGTTTAAAGAGGGAAAGCGGGAAATTAAAAAAATTACTTATGGGGTGTAATTGATCACAACTGTTGATAGCCTTTTCAAAGAAAAAACAATTGATTTTGGCACTCATACTCACATTCTTTTGTTTTAGGGATCTAACCATGCCTGAAACTTATAAAAAAATTGTTTTAATTTATTATAAAAAAAAAAGCTTGGGGCGAAAAGTTACAAAAACTATTGAAAACATTGTGGACCATGGGTGTGGCATACGAAAAGCATAAGTATAAAATTCCATATGGGACTCTCAACAATCGTTATCATGGCAAAAATGGTGGTCAGTCTGTTTTATTTTACAAAAGAAGAAAAATCCTTAATTAATATTTCCCACACGTTTATTTCCACGTGTGGGAAATAGGGATTCCATTTGGTTAGATGATAGACAACTTGCCCAAAACTACCTAGATGGTGTGGGTCGCACTGTGATTTTTTTTTAGAATAATTTACTAGGGAGAGATTGGGCATATTCTCTTTTGCATAGATATAAAGATGAAGTGTCCCATAAATTGGCAGCGAACATCAAACTATCTCGAGCCGATATATCACGGCAAGTTGTCGTGGATTATTTCACAAATTTGCGAACAACCATATAAGGAGTTCCGGCGACTCATATATTTAATTATGATGAGACGAACCTACAAGACGATCCATGCCAAAAGAGATTGCTGTTTCGCAGGGGCACTAAATACCCCGAATGAATCTGCAACTATATGAAAAATGCGACGTCAATTATGATGTGTGGTTTCGCGTCGGGTGTGCTCTTGCCACCTTACGTCATCTATAAATCATAGAAGTTGTGGCTGCAATGGCCCGAGAAAGGCCCAAAGGGACCGCCCCGTTGTGACGAAAGATGCTGCGCAGCGGGTTCTCGTTTCAACTGCATACACCATGGTTAGATGGACGCTCAAAGTTTTAGTGATTGGTTTGTTTCTACGTTTCTGCCAAGAAGCTGGAAGGCCGCCATGTCTTAATTGGAGACAACTTATGGTCTCATTTTACTAATGACGTGTTAAGACTGCGCCAAAATTATTTAATTTTTGTGTCTATCGTAGAACTCGGCATTACCCAACCTTTGGTTGACCCTTTTGTCCGACCTTTCAAAATTGCCTAGAGAGGCATTCTAACCAGATGGGAAGCTGCTAATAAGCTTTCTGCTTCCATAGACAAAAAAGACTTTCCATACTTGCTAAATACAACCTTGTTGGAAATGGATAAGAAAAACGCCAATGGTACTGTAAAAAAAGTCTTGATAGCATCTTTCAGAGCCACTGGAATAGCACCATTCGATCCGGAGTCTGTGTTGCGAAAAATCCTATCAACAAATCTCAAAGAAGAAACTTACTAAGTTGTCAATAATGTTCTGGTTGAATACTTACTACAGCAAAGATTTGCTGCTGTACCAAGCAGACGAAATGTAAGGAGGCAAAAGCTTGTAGTCGATTTTCGGAAAGAGTCGCCTATCGAAGAAGACTCAGATAGCCAATCTAGTCCACCTGAATCATTTACTCCGATGATTCCGACAACGAATCAATGGAATACACCCAGGAAGAAGTAGAATATCTGACGCCAAACGAATATAATGTAGAAAAGGGGAAGTTTTTGGAAAAACCCTTGAAGGGAGTTCAAGGAAAAAACCAACTATTGATACGTTGCGGTGGTTCAGAATATTTCCAAAGACGAAATTGAAGTATTAGGCATGAGGTCTCTAGTAGGGAAGATTTTTCAAGCTGCTGATTTTTCAAGTAGAGAAGATGATTTATTCCGACCAAGAAGCATATTTTTCAAGAATATATTGAACATTAATAAAATGTATTTACCTACCTGTCTCCATTTTTTCTGTACCTCTATGTGTTTTCTGTATTCTGTTCAATCATAGTTATTCTGTTCAATCATAGTTCTTTTACTTCATCTTTGCCAATAAATCTTTGCCAATTTTATTATTTCACAAAAATCAAATTTAGAGATCGATCAGTTTCACCCCTATCATGAAATTAAATTATAACTTTTTTCTGCCAAATAAAATTTCGTTGGGGTTAAATCGATCAGATTCCTAGTGTTTGTACGTTATTTCTATGCATTTAAATCCACGTGATCAATTTGACCCCACTGTAAGTATAAAATCGATTTTGTCGATCAGTTGCTATTTTCATTATAAAGGCAAAAAATGGAAATAAATTTGGATTTTGTTTTATATATTGTAACTACACTTTCTTGTGTAAAATTCGTTGCGATTATTGCGTTTAGAATGAAAATATAGTTGAAAACAAATAAAAATTGATCAGTTTCGCCGCATTTACGGTACAAACTATTTTTTGTGTATTTGTATAGAGACGAGGTATTTATTCGTAATAGAATTGATAAGATATAGTGCGTTAGGATATGCCAGTTCATTGTTTAAAAAAAATATGTAGTGTTTTTTTGTGCGGTTTTTCGATAAAATAAATGTTTTATTATTTCACGTTTTGAAATCTAAATAATATATTTTAAAATTCTCTTGCAACATGCATTTGTTATGCATAATTTTTCATGATTTATTATGCTATAATTCTGATGCTAAATATTATGCTGAATATTTTAATTTTAATACCATATTTTTCCGGCAAAAGAAATAATATGTTGCGGCATACAATGGTTTTCAGTTTATGCGTTACTTTAACAGTAAATTATGTACATAATAAATTACATCGATTAATATTTTGTAAGGTTTGCATATGTATGTGATACAATCATTTACGTGGCCAGGTTAATCAAATCCAAGCCTCCATCCACCAAAAATTAATATCTTAATTAAATCTTAACTAGAAATATTTATCTCCACAATTGTTTGACCAGGTTAAGCACTTCCCTAAATTCAAATCTGGACCCGCCATTGACAATAGAATTTATTAATTTGTAATGATATTCCTTTACAGATCTCATAACATGTAAAATATTTGCTCCGGTATGAAGTACTGTTTATAGGTTTAATCTATTAAGTTAAATGATTAAATGAATAAAAAGATGTTAATTAGAAACTAATAACATATATGAGAGATCAAGTTAGAAAAAAATTCCGATGAACCACGGGTGGATAGCCATTTTTGCTATCAGGTATCAAGTTTTATCAACACCCATTTTTTACAGAACATCATTGCATGTGTGTAAGTGAATACACACTAACTCTGTTCTGAACCTCTCTCATCGGTTATAAATTATTATATTAAATCTTCTATATATGTTAGAACATTGATGGTCGATGTATGCGATGTGTTTTTAATTAAATTGAAATAATTCCTAAACTAGATCTAATTTAAAGATTCGCTTCTACAAGAACATTCCAACAACTGAAATGCTATTTTTGGACTACTTAACACCTCTTACAAATTATGATGAGCCTTTGTGTTTTACCAATGAAGCGAGGGACTTTAACAATCAATGTACACCCCGTATAATACTTGCATTGAGGTTTTTTCTGAGAAGCATCGGACCATCTTAAAGATGGCCAAAGTCACCTCTGCAGTGATCTTAATAGAAAGGGGACTTTAACAAACTAAGTTCGAACCCTTTAACACATATACGTCGACCATCAATGTTGTAACATATATAGAAGATATAATATAATAATTTATAACTGATGAGATACCTGATACCTGATAGCAGAAATGGCCATCCACCCATAATTTTATTATATAATTTTATTACAAGAGTGTAAACAACATCTGAACATTGAAGATATTCTGAAAATGCAATTGTATGCCCCAAAACTTGATCCAGAATGATAATTAGAAGAATTGTGCAAAATGACTAAGTCGATATAGAAATCATTTACATGCGATTTGACCACCTTGTATTACAGCTTTTTGGTATTGCCAAAATTTTATACAATTTAGCCACTTTTTGAGAATCTTTAAAATAGTCATTCCTTTGTATGGAGTTTCGCAGTACGTAAGGAGACGGCTGGGCCAGACAGGCGCACACTAGAGAGCCCAATTAGCAATTTTGCATCTGCGCATGCGCGCGCAACAGTATGGGATAGTGGCAGTAATAAGAGATAGATAATACGGAAGGTTGCTAATAGTAAGAAATGGAGTAGAACGACAGATGACTCTTGTTGAATAAGGTAATATTATTATACTTGTTATGGATTTAATCTATTTTTCATTATAAAAAATGCGCCAGGAGAGGACTTGATCTCGGGCCTTTGGGGTATTTGGTCATTTTGCAATAATTGCGTTTGATGTTGTTATAAAAGAATTCTGGCATGTAGAATATTCGCATGGCAGATGACAGGACATTTCCACTTGGCCGACATTTGAATTTTTAATATTTATTTCATTTGTAATAAATCCAATGAAATAAAATAATAACGCGGGCGTGGCAGATAGATAGTCAGGGAAAGCTGGTAGGGGAGGGTAACTAGGGGGAAGATAGGGGAACTTAAGTTGAACAAGATTCAGATATAACTAGGAGAATACGTAGAAAGAAGAAGAAGATGTCATAGAAATATATTGAATATATCATTTGGAATATTATTGGAATCTTGCTTCCGATGTTGTCAGCTGTTTCCTTGTTTCCAGATATGCTCTTGCAGTAGATGTGGAACATTATGGAGTCTATAATAGTCATTCTCTCTCTTTCTTTCTTAGCAGATGGGTGAAAATTTGTACACTGTGCCCCTCTAACCAATAGTCCTATGTTTTCCAATGAGTAAGTCCAATGAGTTTTTTAATCCCATTTATGCCATTGCAGCAGTCAACTGAAACCAAATTTAAGCGATGAGCATAACAATGAATATAAGGCGTTGTTCCTCTAACATGAGATTAGAATCGTTTGCAAACACCGGAAATATCCCCACTCATTTACTGGCACTATCATAAGTCTAAGGAACGCAGGTCTTTATACCTAGCCTACTTTCTGTTATCCTAGTTTCTGTTATCCCCACTCATTTACTGGCACTATCATAAGTCTAAGAAACGCAGGTAGTTATACCTAGCCTACTTTCTGTTATCATTTTGCTCATCGCTTCTGTGATTGATACTGCTTCAGACTAATGTAAATCGGTTAATCCGAAAAATCTCTCCACAATTTCACCGCGAAGCTGATATCGGAAGCAGCGACTTAATTGCTCAATTCCACCATTATCTTAGTTTCGTCTGCTATTCTAGCGAAGCAGTTTTAATATGTCATGGATTTCTTTTACGATCATATCTTTGGTTTCCACTGATTTTCAATTATTTCGTTTTGAATGCAATGATCTATATATTCAGCCTTTCTCGCTAAATCAGCATATTTGCGCTTCAATAATTGAAGAATTTCGATGAAGTTTTCCCGATTTCATGATTCGTCATTCTCCCTATGTCGTCGATGTACTATTACTTGCTAAGCGCACAAAGACGATTTCTAATTATATCATTTTTATGGTGTGCGTTGATTTGAGTTGCTATTGTTCCTGTTTGTTTTTTTTTTATTTGAAGGTACGATAAATATTTTTGGTGATTTGAGTTCTGTGAATTAAAGTGTTCTTCACATTTCCTCACGTTTCTGGACTCTGAATACTCAATCATTTGTACCAAGATGAATTAAAACCCCTATTCTTGCTATAAATCAAAGTCTTCGGAAAAGAAAGTAATTTCGGTTGAACCGGCTATTCATTTCTGTATTACTTTTGCCACGTGGAGTTGGAGTTAATTAGATTGAGCCTAAGAGCCGTGAGCTTTCATTAATAGTGGCCTCATTATTTTTTAAGTATGTCTAGATTTGGAAACAGAATTATTTCAGACAACTATATAATTATTTATGTTTTAATTACCTTCTAAACACTGAAAGCGCAATTAAGTTATTAATGTTTGATGGAATTACAGGAAGAAAAAAACAATGGAACAACAGCGAAAGCAAACAATTAAATTTACTTTCACAAGTTTCACGTATAATGATACGAGTTACGTGTTGCCCATTTTAGTTAATGATTTTAGACTCTATGCTTTGCTAGAAGCTTATTATTTTTAATTGGATACAGTGGGTGGAAAAAAAATTCAACTCAATTTTGATTAAACTTTATATATCCTTATGCTGCATCTGCATCTTCATACAAATGTTTAAAGTTTTATTAACTTGTAGTGTTGATGGCTACAAAATATTTTTTTAAATGCAGGCCAGTTTTATGATTTCTATTAGATGAACCAATGTTTTCAGGTCGATAGTTTATCTGCTACTGAATCAATTCTTCTGCTAAGATTGCGAGTAATAGTTCTGTTCTGTAATAGTTCTGTACTTACTGAAGACTTTTATCCACCTATAGATCTAGATCAGAATGCATTGTACTACATCATTGTACGTTATATCTCTTCATACTGAATTCGTCAATGGGCGCACCGCTATCACTTCGCTTGATGTCAGTTCTGCAAGTTCTTGTTGGTGAACCGGTAATGGGGGAAGTACTTGTTCCATTGTATACCTTCTATAAAGGTCCCGCACTATGCAATTCCTACCAACTATGAAGTTTCCTACTATAAAACGCTGATAGAACATAATAGACACATTCGGGCCCAAAAATGATGTCCTTATTGAATTCTTGTAAAAGTTTTTTATTTCTTAGAGTCAGAATTCTATCTCTTGAATCATACAGAATCATGTCTTTGTATTGGATAGGAATTGGAAATTGGGCACATACTGTATTCCGAATGTTGCCCCCTTCTTTGCCTTTGTCTCTGTTCAGTGTTTTTTTAATTGATGATTTCTTCGGCATATATGACTTTTTTAGAAAATTCATTTCATGCAGTACGTATCCAAGCTCCTGTCTTGGGATAGACCCAATTGAAGTCATTTTTTCTTTCATTTCCGAGATAATAGTATTAACCTTAATTTTTTATGGAAAAGTGTCGTCGGCGTGTTCAGTCTGTCCGCTTGTGACTTCATAGCTTTGATCTCAATTGTATTGATTTTGGAGTAACATTTCAAATTGATATGTTGCCTGTATCTCCTCGGAATAACGCTATTGAGTTTTTTTGTGTATGTATATATGGCCCTGGTAGGCCAATACTTGTCTTCCGCGTCACTCGAATAAAATTCTATATTAATAAATTAAATCAAGCAAATAAGATATAATTATAAATAAATAAGATTAATTGACATTGTATTTTGCTTAATAATTTGTTTGTTTCAGTGATAAATTATGATTAGAATTCACTGAAATTAGAATAGAAGAAAGATGTTGAAGTATTAGAGTTACCTTTGAAGTATTAGAAAAAAATTTCAAAGTAAATCAAATTTAGCGATGTAAGATTATTGTTTGGTTTACCAGTGTTGACCATCGACGTATGAGAGAAGAGGGTGAAACTATGAAGAGAAAGTTAGAAAGAATTATTTCAATTAGTTCAAACTTATTTGTTCTCATCAGTTCATGATATTCTACAATATTTATGTTTATCTATAGGTAAACAAATAATTTTTGATATTCATTCCTTTACTTCAATATATTATGAAACCCGAATACGGCCGATTTAAAACTTTAAATTGACCTCAAAGAAATC